>VMTU01000272.1:0-85317 GCA_016759055.1 Paramecium bursaria | reverse complement strand
TATAATCGAATATCATGACAAGGTTCTTATCGTGTTTGTAGTAGGAGTGTAGATTAGGTTTACATTCGAGCTATAGGTTTTAATGCACTTTTAATTCATTAACAATAAGGGGCTAGTTATTTATATTTATGTACATCGACATTTTCATCAAATTTTATTTCATAGATCTTTGCAGCAAATTGTGATCCAGATTAATCTTTGCAATTGAATACTCTTACTCTTTCAGATTGATACACAAGCTGACCAAGCTTAAAATGTTTAAGAAAACTATCATACAAAACTTTGCCATCTAGTAGTTTTTTCAATTAAGTCAATTTATCTCCCTTCAATTTATATGCCTTATTAAGAAAATGTAGCTTGAGACATTTTTCTTCTAATCTCCATTCAAATACACAACGACATTTCCCGAATTAAATGACTTTCTTGATAAATTCTGGATCATGCCCCTTTAAAATGATTGTTAATTACTTTTGCTAAAACTACTCTGTCTGAATAAACGATAAGCTAAATTTCTCTTAATTGATTGTTTTTGTTTAAGTATTAGAATTATGAACAAAAGATCTGTCCCTTTTACATCAAAAATAATAAAAAAATTATTAAAATATCATGATCTAAATGGTGTTTATAGGTGTTTTGCATCTAATTCTAGTATAATTTCGCTTGGATTTCTCCTTTTCATTAGATATTAATGTTAAAGAGCTTTTTCTAGATCTGTTGAAACCAATTATATGAATTCCCTTTAAATCGGTGTATATGTCATATCCTCAGATATCATCTATTTGATGATTTATGATAAATCCCTCAGGTCTTAAGATTAGACTGTATTAGGATATGATCTTGTGGATGGTGATATTTATTGTGTGGTACTAATGTCGTCTTGGCTATTAAAGGGGTTTGATAAAAATCGAGCATTTTAAAAATTTATTAAAATAACTTAGCCTGATTTCTCCACTATGAAATTTTATCTTGTAAGCTTTTGATGAGCAATACCAATTCTGTGCAACTCTTAAACACACCTGATCATCTTTCGGAAAATCATCCTATTCTGTATATTGATCTCTTCTTTATATTGTGTCATTACTAGTATTAAAGTGGACTCTTGTACATAATATGAATCTAAATTTTGGAACATCTGCTCATGAATTTAATGTTATTTTAAAAGCTTTAGGATTTCAAGCTCCTATATTAGTTTAGGATTTTTATGAATATTAAAACATATTTTAACCTATTTGATTCTTCCATCTAGGGCTTGGCAATTATTAATCTATTATTATTAGTATTATACTGCATATTCATAATGTCTCTCCACTTCATTGATGATTTTGAAATCACTAATAAAATTATAATATGGCACTTTTCCATCTAGTAGAGATTTTATATAAATGAAGTTGTTAGAAGAGTAGACTTTGATCTTGTTCTTGAAATGGATTTTTAGAATTTAAAAGTCAGGTTCATCAAAATGCCACTCAAACAGACATTTACAGTGATTAAAATGGATGGATTGCCTCCATAAACTTTCCTCTATCGCTTCTATGCTCTTTGATGATATTTTAAGACAATCTGGTCTTACATAAATAAATTTATTTTTGAACCTTAGACCTTATACTCTTTTAATTTCTCCTTAAAATATCATTAAGAAATGTGAATTAAAATTATCAATATAAGTATCAATTTATCGCACTGTGATTTCATACGGGACGCATAAATTAAATTAAAATAGATAATAAATAAATAAATATGATTCTAAATTTGAGAATGTCCACTTAGAATCAATAGGATATTAGTTGTGAGCTTTAGTTTGAAAATAATATGATACTTATTAGAAGCAATGCATTTGAGGACCTGTCTATTGATATTTATCGTTTTGATTGCATTTTTGAATGGTTTGGTTAATAACTTAAACTGTATATTCTAAATTATGAGATACGTTTATTTGGAGAGGGACTTTAATTATTACAAAATAAGCTAATTTCAATAGTCCCCCATAAAAATTTCACAAGTTACTACCGTTTAGACCAACTTATGCATACCTCATAAGATTTTAAGGTATACTTAATCATTAATTTTTAAGATGTATAAATGCAAAGATCGTCAAAGTAATTGGTTTGTTGCCAAAGTCTACTAGAGTAGTGATGATTCTGTTATCTTCAACGAAATTCAAGTTTATAGAAAATTAAAATTATTCTCGAACTTTTCTTTGTAGTTGGAATAGTTTTTTATTGACAAAGATAAGGTAATTCTAGTATTTGAATATTGTACTGGTGGAACTTTATTGGAATATCTACAAGCCAGATAGTTTTAAATTGAGGAAAACCAGATAAACTAAATTATGAAAAGACTTACTAAAGCGACAAAAATGATACATTCAATAGGCTTGATGCATAGGGACTTAAAGCTTGATAATATTATGTTTAGGTAGAGAGGCAATTTCTAATCACTCATTTTTATTGACTTTGCCTATGCTGCCTTCATAGAAGAACAACCCTATGTGATTCCTCGTTGTGGAACTCCAGGGTTTATTGCACCAGAAGTGTTTGAGGAAGACAACTATAATGAATTATGCGACATCTTTAGTCTAGGGGCGATATTTCACATTTTGTTGAGTGGAAAAAGAATTTATCCCAAAAAGGAGGATAAGGAGTTTCTGCTATATGCGAATGAGAAAAATTTGATGAAGATAAGCAATACTATCTAAGACGGTGATGCGAAAGATCTCTTGTAATTGATGTTGCAGGATCATAGCAATAGACCATCAGCTTAGGATTGCTTAAATCACATTTATTTCAATAAATCTATAAAAATAATGACTATGCCTTGTTTCAAGAATCCATTCAAAAAGTGATAATTTATTTTATTTTATATGGATTGTGTTAAATTTTTCTAAGTCACCACATTCTTTGCAATACCTATGTTTGTAATTTATGAATCGATTATTAAAGAGTGCCTTACTAATAATATTGAACTACTAACCCAACTATTATAAATATAAAAAAGATGAATCGGGTAAGAAATCGACAACATCTGTGTTTGTGGCGCTGATTGTATGATTGTTATCAAATAATAGATTCATTGTTTTGCATTCATTGGATTCACTTATTGGAGATATGTGAGGGAAAGGAGATTAAGAAATTAAAACTTTGTTTATGATGAAGCACAAGGGAAAAATAATTAACAAATTTTTAATTAGCAAGGAGCTATTAATTATGAGGAGGACTCAGTCAAATGATTTTTTTATATAAATATCAACCTCTTTTAGACTTTTGTAAGAATCGACGTCTTCTAATACCTAATAATTTATAATTAATAAATACATATACAACTACATATGGATATTAAATATACCCATATGATTAAAATAAATAAATTAGATTTTGTGAAGTAGCTAGTCTGCTCCTTATCTTCCTCACTATATTTTTGATAGGGATATCCGTCTTCAACCCTTTCCAATAACGTTTGTTTATATTATTCATCTAGGATTTTCTCAAAATCCTTTTGTATTTGACATCACTAATACCTAAATGAATGATGAATAAAATTCTTAGCTATCTGTCAGTTTGTGATCTTTACTCCATTTCTATACCTGGAAATCATTGAAATTAATCTTAGAATAATCTTATTCTATAATTATATATCTTACCATATGTTTATCCTTGGCTTAGGTGTAGAAGACTCTCATAACAATATTCAAAGTATTAGATATAAAAATTATGAAAATCATCATCATCATCCATTTACTCAAAAAGCTTAATTTTATCTCTTTCTATTCTTTGCTTCACTCCGATCATGCAATCATGTAACTTTTGCTCATCATATACAAAGTCTGTATTGTATTCTTTGAAAACCTAACCATTTATTAAAATAATAAACAAATATAACATAATAATAGTTGTAGAATCCATAAATATACAAATCTATAAGTACATATTTTTGATGATCCCTAAGGTCATTCGTAGAAAACATAATGAATTCTTGATGATGAGCTTGAATTCATGCAGTTTGGTTCAAAATCTTATCACTAGGCATGATCTATTAGAAAGAAATACCATAAATATTAAAACAAAACTATTAATTACATCATACATAGCGTATTTGAGCATAGTAATTCTTATTTATAAATTAATAGGGATTATCATTTTAATCTGAAATGGTGTTATTCCTATAATTTAAATAGTTGACTTGTATTTTGATTTCATATAATATATATAAAACTATCATGATTCAGAACCTAGAAGTTTTTCGAAGCAGTTCACTCTAATAAGAGACCAAACGACTCATCTAGGTTAACAAAAACGTCCTGACTATCTAAAATGTACTTATTCTATAAATATGTTAGAGCCTAACAAGTAGGTTTTTAAGACTATTCCTCTTAAAGAAATGAGAATATCATGGACTTACGATGATGCCGGGTTGGTGACAAGAATGTCTATCCATTCGAATAATAAGGTGGCATCCTATTATGGACCAAAACTAAATGACCTTAAGTTTTTACTTGACGGAAAGGTTTCTTATAAGAACTTTTTGGGGAAATATTCTGTTGTTAAGCTTTTGAAGAAAACTGAGACTTATAAGATAATCCTCTGTGAAAACAAGTAAAGGGTGCTGAAGGTGGCAAAGTTTTTCTTAACTTAATCGAAACAAATCGATGACGAAATTGAGATATTTTAAAAGGTTAAAGGTCTTCGTTATCTTCTCTAAATGGAGGAATATTATAGAGATGAAAACTATACTATACTAATTATGGAATATTGTGCAGGTGGCACTCTATACTAGAATTTCGAGGTGGATGAGAAGAAAAAAATTATGAAGAGAATCCTCAAGGGATTGGCAAATCTTCACTCCTTAGGCATAGCTCATAGAGATATTAAAATGGATAATGTAATGCTGAGGGAAAAAAATAATCCGAAAAGTGTTGTCATAATCGATTTTGGTTTAAGTGTCATAATTTAATCAAAACCTTATAATGTAGAAAGATGTGGAACCCCTGGCTACATCGCTCCCGAAATGTTCACAGAAGAAGACCATAATGAGTTATGTGACATATTTAGTTTAGGTGCAGTATTTCACATAATGCTAACTGGAAGTAAAATCTACCAACATCAAATACTTTCATCAAATTAAGCCAACTTAATTAGAATCAACTCCTCTCTACCTTTATTAGAGAGATCACTACTCTAATAGATGTTGGCAAAGAAAATCTCAAATAGATATTCTGCTAAGGAGTGTTTATCTCATGAATTCTTTAGCAAAGATGAAAGAAATTCAATAAACTCGATCACAGTACCGATATTAAGATTCAAAAACCCTTTTAAGTTAACTCCAAACTGATTTTATATTTAACTTATATCTTTTATTATGTATTTATAGATCAAAATATATATTTAATTGATTATTACTATTTCCTTTCAAATGAAAGTAAAAAATTCCCCATATCTCATCATCTTCTTCTCTTCTTTAATTCTGCAAAATTAGTTAATTGAAGGATCTAATTAAACAAATGACAGATAGAGATAATTCACCTCATTTAAATATAATAATTCTCTCTACTCTTTATTAAATAGTTTGTATCCTAGCTTTATTAGTTAAATAACAATAATCTATCATTCTTAGTATTTTGTAATAAAATTTTTTTATTATCTAATATGAGTAATTTTTTTAAGAAAAAAATTTAATATCAAATGCTTGATAAAAACTCTTACAAATTTCACAAGATTCTAGTCTTTCCAATCACTGAAACCTTTTTAGAATAGCTTTAAATATAAAAAGTCAACTTTGATAAAATGGATGATAGAATTATAATTCGATTAGATCCGGATGAATGGATCAATTTTTAAATGATTCTGAAATTTAAGAAATATGAGAACCAAAACATGTATAAATTCCCAAATCTGATACTGTTTACAAGACCATTAATTAAAGTATTTCTTTCTGAGTTATTGCAAATTCTATTAGATGTATATAATGAGATATTTTAATAGTTTAAAAAAAAAGGATTTCATCTTTTAGATTATAATTTAGAAGACGTTTGGATATAATATTCAATCTAGCACAACTTGATAGATTTTAAAAAGTTAGTAGTATTTTGCAAAACTACTAAATAGAATGAAAAAGTTTGCAAAATTAGTAATATTATATTTATTTTTTCGAATAATTAATCTAGCCAATTTTAAATATTTTTAATTCTTATAATGAGAGAATATGGATTAAATAAGAGCCTTAGGACTAAATTAACCACATAATAGGGTAAATACCATTTAGTGACTATGAAAAATAATTTTAACTCAATTATCAATGTTCTCACCTGAATAAATTTAAATAATAATATCTTCCGAAAGGAGATTTCACAAATATTGATGATGAAATTTTAAACAACTCTTTTATTTATGAATTTTATTATTATTCGCTGCCTATTAATGAATTGTTGTTAGAAGATTTTAAATAAAAATATTAAAAGATAAAGTAGTAAGTAAATTAATATTTGAAAAAGTTCGAATATATTCTTTAGTATTTAAGTTAGGGCTAATAAAATTAAATAGGTGATCAAATAGAACGGATAATTAAAAAAAAAATACATATTCGAAGACATGCTAATTCAGTTAGTTAGTTTACATAATTGGAGTTAAAGATTAAAACTTTTCTGGGGTAATAGGAGACATTTGATATTTTATTTAATATAATTCAGGAAATAGATTGTCAGATAATTTAATTTGGATTAATTATAATTTTAAATGACATTCTGAACTAGAAGTTTAACTCATAATATTAATAAGCTTATGATAAATGTTTAAACGAGCTTGGTGACAAGGTCCATAAATAATTGGTTGATTTCTATAGATAAATACGAGATCATTTGAGTTTAAATGAAAACATTGAATAATTCATATTTTAATGCTTAGATATTCCATTCATATTGAATAAACTATGTTTGTAATTAAAAATGTAATACTCTGAATGGCATCAAGATAAAGATAGATTGATTAAACAAGCAATCATTAATTAATAAGTGATGATAAAGGAAGAGTTTTTTAAGGCTATAGAGAAGTATGTAAAGGATCTTTGATTTTGATATTATATGTTAGCAAGTAGCAATTATATAACCATATAGGTGTCTTTTCTAAATCATATTAAAAATAAAAAAATTCAGAATTATTCATTTATATACTTATATTCCTATAAAAAATGGGAATCATTAATTTTTATATTAATGAAGGAGATACTTACTCTTTAGATTGGAAATACTGGGAATATGATAGGATGTTCATTTTGGGATCAAATGATAGAGGAGCATGATATTAATAGTAATCCATAAAATACTTAAATGCTATTCTAGGAATATAAATAGGGATATTTTGCTAGAAACTTAATGATAGATATGGATCCTACAAGTATTGATAAGATTTAAGCTCAAAACAATCCAATCTATAATCCTGATAATACAATTAATTTAAAATATGGATGTTCAAACATTTTTGCTGAAGGACATAAGCCTTATGATAATGGTTTCATTGATATTGTTGTTGATAAAATAAGAAAATAGTTAGAGTTATTAGATCATCCTCATACGATTTAATTTATTCTTGCATTATAAGGTGGTTGTGGATCAGGGTTTGGCAGTTTGCTTAGTGAGAATGTGAATAGTATGATTGATGTGATGTAAGTTCATCATTTAGTATTTCCCAGTTAAAATAATATAGATAATAATCCTTTTGCAAGTTATAATACTATTTTAGCTTTGAATAGATTAATTGAATTCTCTGGACTAAGTTTCTGTCATGATAATTAATCTATATTGAATATGAACGCTTTCTTTAAAAACTACAACGATATTAATAAAGTCGTAGCGAGATCTATGAGTGATTTAACTTGTGGAATGAGATTTAAGGGACATTACAGCATGGATGTTAGAAAGTTTGCTGTTTAAACAGTAGTGTTTCCAAGATTACACTTTTTTAGTTCGATGATGTCTCCTATTTAAGAGTTTGACTCCCATAAAAACTTTAATTTTCAATTCATGTGTGACAATTTAATATAAAAGAGGAGATGTTCATATGATGTGTCTGAAATAGAAAGAATCTATACTGGGTAAATAGTGTATAGAGGGAATATATCAACATCTGAAGCAGAGGAGTTAGCTATAAAGATGTAAAAGTAATTGGACTGTGTAGAATGGCTAGCAAACCCGATAGGGATACAACATTCCTATCACAAAGATGATTCTATTAATGTATTTTCATAAGGATATTATGTAATATCATCTTGGAAGGAGATATGTTAAAACTTCATGAAACAAATGAGAAGACACTCATATGTCCATTATTATATAAATTAAGGGATGGATGAAATGGAATTTACTGAGGCAGAATCAAATGTTAATGACTTAATATCAGAGTATTAGCCATGTTCCTTAATAGATGCTGAAGAAGAGGAGGGAGATGATGACTCTGTGTTATCTTGAAATTAATTATTCTATTTAATATATAAACAAAATAAATGAACTAGTCCAAATGTATTCATTAAGAAGCTACTCAATATATTTATCTTAAAACTCAGAACAGTGCTGATGCACTTATTTGTCAAGAATGTCGATATAAGAATGAATATGACGAAAAATACCTAATATCAATTAAGGATGGACTTATTATTAATAGCTTTGATCATCAGGTGGATTTCTAGATATTTGATTTGAGGCTGAAGATAAATAAAATGTTGGATTCAATTAAAAATAATACCTTAAACCTTTTAAAAGAAAAAATCGATGGCATAAAAGAAAAAATTTAAACCCAATCATAACCAAATAGAGAGCAACTTCTTGAAGTGTATGATATATTAAGATCAGACGGAAGGAAAATTAAAGTGGACCTAATAAATGAGCTATCTCATTAAATATAGGACTATTAGCAATAAAAATCATAAGTGATCAATCCTCCAGCAAATGAATAAAGAATTAAGAGTCAAATGTTAAATGTTCCATAAGAGCCTGATGTTACTTTGAGTTGGAATGGAGTTTGCATAATATAAAATCATTTTAATTAGCCCATTTAGTACATCAATATGGATATAACTGATGAACATCCCTTAAAATGCAAGAATTGTAAGGATTAATTATAAGATTCTCGCAATATTGTGCCCCTAAATTAATTGACTCTTGAAAGATTGATCACAATATATAATACAGAAAATTAAAAAACATTTGATAGTATTGATAAATGTAGTTTTACTATATTAAATCATGATCATTTGTAAATTAACACGATTTTTAAGGAACTTCTTAAAAACTAGGAGATGGATAATATTAAAAAATTAATTAGAGTAATAACTTAAAAAAAAGATTATTTTTTTAACTTTATTCCAAATGTTAAGAAAGCATTAGAATAAAACTAATAAAAGGTTGTGTTATATAAATTCACACACAATTTAGAGACTTTGGATAATGTTAATTTTGTTAGTAATTATGATAAAAATATGATTCTAATTAAGATAGATCGTAATTACGTTAAATATAGAATAAAATTGAGAAACTAACAGTAAATTTTAGTGGTAGGTGTCACAAATATTGAAACAATTAATTGGAATCAGTTATTGGATGAAAAAGATAAGAAAAAATATTTTCACATGATATCATCAATAGGTAGACTTTATTCACTTTAAAATGGCTAAAGGGAAGGAACGAGCAAAGAAGAGTAGTGGTCTGCTTACAAGTTTGAGGATAATGATTAACTTATTGAATATTCACATGGATAGGTGAAACTGCTTTTAGGAAATCCAGCTAAAATACCCAATAATTATACCTTCAAGGTCAAGGTTGCCCAGGGAGACTTTATATGCATATATTTTTTAGAGAAAAATTAGATCGAATTGGAGTTGATGTGAATTAATATTTTATATTTTGTAATTATATGTAGGCAACAAAGCTTGTTCTCAATTTCTAACCACCACAGATTGGAATTGTTTACTAGTAACCTAATAATAAGAGGAAGGTCTATAAGATTGACTTTAATGGAATGGAGAAAATTAACGATTCGGAGAAGATTGCATAGATCTTGTATTCGAATCATTCATTGTATTTCAATGAATAAAATATTCCAAAAGAATAAGTCATTCAAGGCATTGAGCAAATTCTCTAAACTAATAATTCAAGCAGAAGATAGAAGAAATCATCACTTTTGCAATATGGTTAATATGATGATGATATTGATTTATAATGATTAATTCAAATAGAAAATTTATATATAAAATTAAATAATCTTAGAGGGATAATAAAGTAAATCTTTACGATATTATCTAATTGTGAATCGGAAACCAATACACAAAACTCCACAAGATTTAATTTTTAGAGCTGTTTGAAAATTTTAATTTTATTAATAGATATTCAATTCTACGAGAATAATCTACATGTAAGCGAACTACTAAAACTTTGACAAATATCAGGAAATTCCATAGAATAACGCTATTTAAATGCCTGTCGTGTGGCGAACGAAGGTATATCTGTTTTTGTGGTCATAACTGATTGTAACACTTATATTTTATTTTTAAGTATATTTCAGGTTTAGTATCACTTATGCTTTTTACTGCGTTGGGTGATTACTTAATATATTATAGATTGATATTTGATATTGTATTTCCAATTACAATTTTGATAACAGTAGCTACATAATCATTTTTATTGTATTATGCATAGAACAATGTAATTATAGATTAATAAATAGTTTATCAAACCTTTTGTAGGTGCATTCTTCTTAATTATAAATTGCTTTTTTGTTAACTACTTTTGGTTGGCTGTATCGGATATCTATCCTTACAGATATTATTATTACTTTCTATTATATGAGCCATACGTATTTTTGGGATACATTGGATTATTGCTAATAATATTCATAGTTTTTCCTTAAGCTTGGCAAAAGCAAAGATGGATTTCAGTGCTAGTTGTTCCAACGATTATAAACTTCATCCTAGTGTGTGTTTTTTATTACTACCTAGATTTTAATATCTCAGTGTGGCTTTATTTATTTTCAATTGCGTGCTTATATATGACTGAATAAGATTACAATATGGGAGGAGAGTTCTATTTATCCATTAACATATTTGGTTTCATAACTTATTTCATAATTAAAGCTGCAGTATATATCTTCAACTCCTTTAAAAACTAAAGTTCATAATTTGTTGCTCAATTATAAGAATAGAAACAAGTATAGTTCATCTTTTGGACATACATAGTAGCAGCTCTGACGACATTAGTATATTTTATTTGTAATTTTTTAAGCTAACTCCATAATTCAATAAGATCTTTGCGTTACATGATCCAGGATTTTTTTGCGAAGGTAGTTACTACAATGATTACTCTTACACAATAAGCCCAGGTTTTTGGATAATATTGGCATTTAATTATTTCTTTTATATACTGTTATTGTCAGCCCATAGATACCTTGAATTTGTAAGATAATTATCTTAACATAGAAATATAAAACTATTATTGCTCTAATATACCTAGCTTTTCACTAGCTAACTGTTACTGGGTTGTATTTCCTTATGTAATGTGGAAGAAACGATTATATTATATACATTCTTGCATTCTATTACTACATAATGTTTCTAAAAATTTAATTTTTGATAGGAGCTATCACATTATAAATTAAGCAATAATTATGCTTAAAATCCCTTAGTCATGTGATATTGTTTGTTCCAATATTTTATAATTTTAGTCTCGTCCTTTATAGTTACATTCAAGTTAGTGATGTATTGCTAATAATAATTGTCAACACATTTCTGATAGTTTATCTTGGAGTATTTAATATCAGGAGCCCTATTTTCGGACCCGATAGCACTATTCATATGCTAGAGCATATTTGTCCATGTTAAGATTTTCAAACCATGATTATTATATTAATTCTATATATCATCAGTCTAACAAAAAATTGCAACCAAGAAAATTCGATTTTCTACTTATATTGAACTATAATAATTAAAATAATTAGATTACATAAAAGTAAACAAGGTGAAATTAAATTAATTTAATCCTAAATAATAATAAATAATTAATATAGAGTCGCTAATCTTATAACATAAGAGAAAGGGAAAGAAAAGACCAATTATTAATAAGCTATCTCAATGAATAAATTTCAAGGGGTAATAAAAATGATAATTTGTAGATCTTCCAGCCAATTAATCAAAATTATAACAAATAAATTTTCTGTAAGAACTTCACCTACCTTAAGTCGGACCAGAGAGTCTTAAAATAACATAATTCACCTTATTAAGTATAAGTGCATTAGCATAAAAGGTTCATATCTCTTAAAATGCTATAATTGTTGAAATTAATTTATGATACTAATTATTTTTTTAATTAAAGATTTGTAGGTGATTATAATACATAGTACCAAAAAAACATATAAAGAATAAATGAAATGATCTCTTTTATATGGCCGATATGATGCTATATTGATTAATGAATAAATGACTGAAAAAATTTATAAAATATGTATCTAAGATAAATTCATATTTAAAATTACATAAAATTATGATTTTTCAGTGATAAGAATCAATACACAAAACTTCACAAGTTTTAATTTTTAGAGCTGTTTGAAATTTTTTAATTTCATTAATAAATTTTTAAATTCTACAAAGTTAATCTACATGTAAGCCAACTACCAAAACTTTGATAAATATTAGGAGATTCCATAGAATAACCCTATTTAAACGCCTAATATATGGAGAATGAAGGTGTATCTTTATTTATGGGCCTAACTCTGTGTAATATATTATTTCATTCTTAAGTACATTTCAGGTTGGGTTGCGCTTTTTTATTATACTGTGGTCGGGGAATACTTGTTAGGTGAGAGTTTGATATTTGATATAGTTTTTCCAATAACTGGATTGATAACGATAACTACATAATCATTATTATTATATTATTCAAAGAATCTTGTAATTATATTTAATATAATAGTTCATCAAGCCCTTTTTAGGAGGATCTTTCTTATTTATAAATGGATTTTTTGTTGCCTACTTTTGGTTCGCTATATCAGAAGTCTATTTTTTTTATGAATATCCCTTCGTATTTTTGGGAAATATTGGGTTATTGTTAATTATATTCATTATCTTTCCTCAATCTTGGCAAAAATAAAGATGGATATCAGTGTTAGTCATCCCAACCATTTTAAACTTTATCCTAGGGTTTGTTAATTACTACTTGGGCTATTATTTTTAGGTCTGGCTATATCTATTTTCTATAGCTACTTTATATATGACTGAATAAGAGGATAATATGGGAGGAGAGTTTTACTTATCGATTAATATATTTGGCTTTATCACACTTTTTGTAATTAAAGCAGTAGTTTATATATTTAAATCCTTTTAAAACTCAAGTACATAATTTGTTGCTCAATTATAGGAATAGAAACAAGTATAGTTCATCTTTTTCACATATCTTATTGCTGTTATATCAACATTAGTAAATATATTAAAATAATTCAAGTTAACCCCATAATTCAACAACGTCTTTGCATTAAATGATTACTTTTTTTTTTGTGAAAGTGCTTATGAGAATGGTAGAAAAATTCACATTATAATACACTCAGGCTTTTGGATTATCTTGGCATTCAATTATTTCTTGTATACATTTTTATTTTCAGCTCATAGATACCTAGAATTAGTAATATATTTTATTAAAATTAGAAATATAAAACAATATTAGCCCTAATATACCTTGTATTTCACTAGATAAGTATTACAGGATTCTATTTTCTTCTTTTATGTGGAAGAAACTATTACGCTTTAATATTCTATTACTATATAATATTTTTGAAACTTTAATTCTTGCCAGCAGCTATCACATTATAAATTAAGCAATAATTCTGCATAAAATCACTTTGTCATGTAGTTTTGCTAGTTCCAATATTTTTTAACTTTATGGTCATATTTTATAATTTTATTGCGGTCAGTGATATGTTGCTAATTATAATAATAAATACATTTCTGATTGTTTATCTTGGTCAACTTTTGCCTTAAGACAGTCATTTTGTAAAATAATATATAAATTAGTTCTTACAATTTAAAGAGGATGAGTATTTGATATCAGGAGCACTACTATCTGACCCTCTAGCACTATTCATATTTTAAAGCATATTTTTGCATTTTAAGCTTATATAACCATGATAAATAAAATTAATTCATATTATATTTTCAGTATAAGAAAAAGTTGCCACCAAGATATAATTATTTATGTGATATTTTACCCGAGATCGAAAATCCATTCTCTTAAAATGAAATAAATAAAATCTAAAAATACATTCAATAAAAGTTTATTGGTAATAAAATCCATAATTAGAAGATCTTCTTCTAATGAATCCAAATTACAACTATTTACTTTCTGAAAGAACCTCGCATAGCACAAGTTAGAATCATCTCTAATGAGTGGAATTTACATAAAATTATATACTCTTAAAGAGAGTAAATCTTTAGGATTTTACATATCTGTAATTAAGAAACAATAAACAAAACTCCACAAGATCAAATTTTTATAATTGTTTGAAATTCATTATTTTATAAATACATTTCTAATTCATCAAAAATAATCCACATGTAAACCAACTATTCAAACTTCGACAAATATGAAGATATTCTAGTCAACAATCATATTTACGATCCCAAAATAATGAGAATGAAAGTTTATCTATATTTATTCGCACAGCTGATTGTATTTTTTTATTTCATAAGTACATATCAGGTGTGGTGACACTTATCTATTATACCGAATTGGGTTATTACTTGATGAGTGATAAATTGATATTTGCTATAGTGTTTCCAATCACTGGATTGATGACCATAGCTACTCAATCATTGCTCATATATTACAAATAGCTTGTAATTATTGAATTTTTTAATATAGTATATTAAGCCTTTTTTAGGTGGATTATTCTTATTATTAAATGGATTTTTTGTTGCTTACTTTTGGTTTGCACTCTAGGGTAGCTAAAATACTAATCTGTTTTATCGATCTTAGAACCCCTACATATTATTGGGGAATATTGGAATAGTTTTAATTTCATTCATTATTTTACCCTAAGACTATTAGAAGTAAAGATGGATATCAGTGTTAACTCTTCCAACCATAATAAACTTCATCTTAGGGTTTTTTGATTATAGCTTAGATTTGAATCTCTAAATACAGCTATATCTATTTTGCATAGTTTGCCTATATATGACTGAATAAGATTAAGATATGGGAGGAGAGTTTTATTTATCCATTAATATATTTGGTTTTATATCACTATTTGTAATCAAAGCAGCAGTATTTATATTTAAAACCTTTTAAAATTAAAATACCTAATTTGTTGCTCAATTATAGGAATAGAAAAAAGTATAGTTCATCTTTTTAACATATCTTATTGCTGTCATATCAACATTAGTACAAAATTTTTATATTTTTAAGTTAACCCCATAGTTTAATTAGCTCTTCACCTTATACGATTGGAATTTTTTTTGTCATAATGATGGTAAAACGGAGTATAACATAAACCCTGGATTTTGGATTATGTGGATCTTAAATTTCTTTTTGTTTATGCTATTATTTTAAGCTCATCGATCGCTAGAATTTGTAAAATAATTGTATTAACATAGAAATATAAAACAATTTTAGCAATAATATACCTAGTTTTTCACTAACTAAGTATTACAGGATTTTATTTTGTAATTTTATGCAGAAGAGAACCTTACTATTTCATATACTATTACTATTTAATATTTCTAAAAATACAATTTTTGGTGGGAGCTATCACATTATAAATTAAGTAATAATTAAGTGTGAAATTAATGTGTCACGTACTCTTACTCGTTCCTTTATTCTTTAATTTTATGCTTGTATTCGATAATATATAATATAGAGTAAGTGATATACTACTCATAATAATAATAAATACATTTCTAATAGTATATCTTGGTTAACTTTTGCCCTAAGATAATAATTTTGTAATACTATTAATTAACTAGTTCCTATAATTCAAAGAAGATGAGTATTTAATATCAGGAGCACTATTTTCAGACCCAATAGCCCTATTCGTATACTAGAGCATATTTTTGCATGCTAAGCTCATCAAATCATGATTTATATTAATATTTCTTAATTATATTGAAAGATAAATTATGATCCTAACACTTTATAACTTTAAAATACTTAAGGACTCTATATTTTATAAAAATTTTTTTATAATAATTAATAATGATTTATAAAAATTGTGAATTTGGAATTTTCCTATCTAATACAATTATGTGTAAGAGTTCTATTTTGCTTTATGATGATATCATTTAATACGAAATCTCATAATATACATTATTATTCCACAAATTCTTCTTTAATCCAGACATAAAGGTGAATAATAATATTATTATTATTAAATATAAAAATGTACAACAACAACAATCAATACAATGATAATCAATATGGCTATCAATAAGGCAACTATCAGCAGGGTAATTATTAATAGGCCAACTATTAACAAATGGATTACGAACAAGCAAAATATGGTAATATAGAATATATTTTTCAAGATCAAAACTATGGTGATCAAGTGGATTATATCCTATTATGTGATTAGACATTAGATGCTCGAACAGGCTTCGTCAAGAAGGTTTATGCTTTATTGTCGTTTGAATTAGCAGTATTGTTATTTTATTTAAAATTAGTTAACATTAGGAATGATTGCGCTTGCCCTCTACACAGATATGGGTTATTGGTTTGTTTAAGAACGATACGTGTACATATATATTCCAGCATATGCATCATAAGGACATACTTACTAGTTTACTGAGATATATGTAACAGGGTATTTCTGGTCAACCTTATTTATTGCATTTTTCTTCCACATTGCACTATTTTGTTGTCATGGCATAGCAAGAAAGGTATTTAATAATAATAATTAAAGGTTCCAATAAATTTCATATTTACTTTGTGTTACACATTCTTTATGAGCTAGTGGCTAGGAGGGATTAGTTTAATGTTTGCTTTAGTTTATGGATCAGCAATCATTTGGGAAGCTTGGGGAATCACTTTTGGATTAGTCTTCTCCATCACCATCTATGCCATGATATCTAAAACTGATTTGTCCATGAAAGGTACCGTTCATTTATAATCTAGGTGGTTTTATATTTGTTCTGATCCCGGTTATTTTCATGTGCATGTTTTGCTCAATATTTGCATCAGATGGAGGCCAATATGTGTGGGCAATCATAATCACATCATTAGTTCTCATTCTCTATGGATTCTTCCTTCTTTGGGAAACAGCTTTAATCATGGGAAAAGGGGTAAATATTATAATTTTATTCAAATTAGAAAATTAAGTTATCCATCGATGACTATATCCTAGCATCACTCATTCTCTATGGAACCATTATTTAGATGTTCCTAAGAATATTAGAAATATTAGCCTTAGCAAGAGGTGGAAAATGAAAAATAAAAAAATTATATAATTAATATATCACTAATAAATTATCATATGCAGATATCATTCTTAAATTCTGTATTAAAGACTAAAACAACAATCCATACCTATGGTACAGAGGAGCTTGCATAAATTACACGTGATCCACGTAGCAATCACAGGATGCTCAGCAACAACTATACAAGCAAGTGCATTTTAGGAAATGACGGAAAATTGAGGATGGCTACCAGCAGCTGGAACTGCCACTGCTCAATGTGCTTTATAAACATCATGCACTGTCTCTGAAGGAACCACAACATTATAATTCTTACTTTGGGAATGATAAATAGGATTGTTGTTTTGCATTAAAATGTGTTGTGTTTGCTAGAGGACTTTCATATCTTAGGAAGTTAAATCAATAGAAGCCTTTAAGTAGGTTTATTGTTGTTAAAAGCTTGAAAATCCAAAACCGTGATGATGATTGAGCTCTTTAGATTTTGTTGATGATGTCGGCGTAAGAATGATTTGCCAAATTAAGTTCCTTTGTTATGTTTTATAGGCACAAAATAAATCATGCTGAACTTGAAGGTATATAATGAGTTGAAAGGTTTCATTACCATTTACATGACTTTAAAATATATTTTCTTTATTGCATTATAAATTTTAAATAAATATTATATGGCAGCTTTATTATCAAAAATTATTCTGATAATCGTTTTATGAAAAACTTAAACGACAAATGAATAGGCATCTTTTAATATGCATATATATGAAAGCTGAGATCTGAGATTTGATAAACGAATTGAATAATGATAATTTAAGCAATTTTTAGAATATTGGACGCGTAATTGTGGTAAAACCATTTTTAATTTTCTGATTTTTTTATTCTTATTAATATAGGATATTTGCCTGGAGAAAGTGGAATAGGAATTGAAGATAATTTATGGAATACCTACATAACTCATGAGTAATCCTATTTTGCACTTTATTATTCATACACCCCCAAGACTACCTCTATAAGCCTGACACAGCTTGCGTAGGCTATATTTAATACCGTAAGACATACACAGTGATGATATATGATAGTTTTGTTAAACCGCGACCAATTATGCGTAATACAAGGAAGGTGATGGAAATTGTTATGCTCCTCATACTTATCTCACAAGATGGTTCATGTTCAAAGCATATTTACGTTTAAATAAATAAGAAAGCACCTAGAAACTAAATTCTTTCAATGAGGACTGTCTAAATAAGGAATTCATTTTTAAATGATTATATAAAGTATAAATAAGAGAGCACTTTTTATTTTTAAATTATTATTTTTCACAACATATAGTATAATTGAAATTGTTTTTAAAGGAGGAAATATAAGATTAGATATAGATCTTTGTAGACATCTATAAAATAAACATACTTGATAACCCTAGTTAGAGTGATTTTTTAAGTAATTTAAAGGTTTTAACCCAATAAAGTATTATGTTTTATTTTATAGGGATTTATCACCTCTCTTAGATGAAAGAAAAAATATGTAGATATTGCTAACAACATTAGAAGTAATTATAAGTATTGATTAAATGTTTTATTATGATAGGTCGATACAGAAGCATTCATATATCAAAACCTCATCACTTACACACCAATGAGAATAGAATATAAAGGTTATATGAAGTAAACTATTCTCGCATTTCTGGTGAGATGACATTTATTTGAAATAAATTTTTATGTGTTAATATAATTCTTCCCGATAATATATATAAATCATGATCAGAACATTAGGGTCATAGCGATCAAGATACTGATTAAATATCCAGAGGTGTTGTTGGTGTTGTTTGTGTTATTATTTGTACTGTTTGTGCTGGTTTAGGTTTGACATGATTGGCATGCGCTTGTTGTTGGATTCCAAGTGTAAGTCTTAACAGAGTTACCGTAGCATTATGATTATGTGAATGATGTTGGATTACCTGCTGCGCACGTTGTTCCAGTCAAAACACATATCGAGTATGTTGACAAGTCGAAACTTGGAATAGCTTAACAAGTTGATCCTTATGCCTTGGTTGCGCAAGTGTGTGATGAGCATGAAGTTGTGGTTGTTCCATTTGTTGTTGTTGAATTGAAGAAGCAAGCATCTGATCTTGAACCGCAAGCGACACTGTCAGAATTGGCGGATGTGCATGATGTGAATAAAGCGCATGTTCCTACATTTGGTGTTGTTGTGTTTGTTCCTGGAGTGAAAGCACATGCACCATCTGATCCACCTCCTAAACAAGCTTCTTTTGCTGTGTATGATGAACAAGTTGCTTAAGCTATGCAATTAACTCCATTTGAGACACATTTAACTCCTGTGATGGCTGTTAAGCATGAAGCGCTTGATGTCAATAATAAATCCGAGCATTGTTTTAATCTGCAAACGCTTGTTGAGCTAGCTGGTGTTGTTGCTGTTGCAGCAGTTGTGGTTGTGGCCCAGAAGCAAACTCCAACTGTTCCCTAAACACAGCCAGCTTAAGCTGAATAAGATCCGCAAGTACTCTATGAAATACAGCCAGCTCCTGAAGTTGTACAAGCAGTTGTTGCTGTGAATCCAACGCATCCGGTGTGAGTTGTGATACTTGATGCTGTTGTGGCAGTGGCATCGGTACATAATTATAATCTGCAAGTTCCTGTTGTTGCTGTGCCTGTTGGTGCAACATAGAAACATGTACCATCAGTTCCTCCATTAGCACATCCGACTTATGTTGTGTATGATGAGCATGTGGTCTTGGCTATGCATGATGTTCCGTTTGAAACACAAGTTGATCCCCAAAGTAAGCATTATGCTGTTGTAGTTCCTTAGGCAACGGTGCATGAAGTGTATAAAGCACATTGAGCAGCGGCAGTTCCAGCAGCTGGTAACCATCCACAATTTCCATCAGTTCCCAAAATGCAACTTGCTTAAGGGGTTGTTACTGAGCATCCTGTGATAGCGACACAAGTGATTCCATTGGTTGTGCAAAGTGGTGATACGAGTTAACAGTTAGCATGAGTAGTTGCAACAACATCAGTACATTTTGTGTAATTTATGCAAGCTCCTCTGTACCATAAACATGGATTGTTGCTTTAGTCTTTCAGACAAAATGCTGCTGAAGTGAAGGATGAGCAAGTCAATGAGTTTGAACATCCTAATCCAGTTGTTCTGCAACCAGTTAAATAAGTGTTACAAGCGGCATCTGAGGTGGCTGTTGTATTGTCTGAGCATATGATTGGTCTGCAGACTGAATTTGACCAAATACATAATTTTTATGTATCAGTAGTTGCAGCAGGTCCACAAGCTTATTTGTTATAAGTTGAGCAAGCTCCCCTTGTGACACATCCAGCTCCATTAGTTGTACAAGTAGCAAGAGCAGCTGAGCAAGCAGAATCTGTTGTTAGAGTTACTGGTAATAGATTGCAGGTCAAATTAACACATGTTCCTGAGACTGCACTCCAAGCACAAGTGACTGTTGTTTATCCAGAAATTGGGACATTGTTGCATTAGAAGGCGGTAGTAAATCCTCCACAAGTTGATGGTTTAGTCAAACATTCATTAGCGACGTCACAGCCATATAATGTTTTATAAAGAGGACACGCGGTTGGGGATACAATAAGGTTGCATGCTGCTCCAGCAGTGATGCAACCAAATCCATTTGTTTAGCAACTTGTGTGCCATGTTTAGCATTAAGTGTGTGTAGAGTATGTTGCGGGTGCTTAATTACAAATTGTAGAATTTGAAACACAAGCTGCTGCTGTTGATCCTGTTCCTGAGCATGGTCCATCGGTTGCAGTAAATGTTGGGCATGAATCTATGGTTCCATTGAAGCCTGAACAAGTTGAGGGGTCCTTACATCCTGTTGTTCCAGTCCAAACACAATTAGCTTTCCATGTTGTGCAAGCAGCATTAGTGGTGGCTGTGGTATTTGCTGCGCAAGTTCTTGCAATACAAGCTGTTGTAGCAGTGGCTCCTGCAACATTGTTACAAAGGCCATCCGCGCCACCTGTAAAAGTTTGGCATGTGGCCTAAGTTCCTTGGTAAGCTGTGCAAAGGGCTGAGGATTCAACGCATCCTGCACCATTTGTAACACATCCTTATCTATAAGCAGCACAAGCAGCATTTGTTGTATTAGTGGCTGCTGCTAGATTGCATGCTTTTGTTGCACAAGAAGTTGTAGTTTTAACTACACATCCTGTTAACCATGAATCTGAACAGGCGGTTTCACTTAGTTATTAAGCACAAGTTCTATCAGAACAACTATTGCCACCTGCGGTAAAACCACATAGTGCTCCAGCAGCGTTCTATACTAAGCTACATTGGTCTAAATTGGTTAAGCTATAACCTGTGCAATTTGTCTGAGTGTCAGCGCAATTATTTCCAGAAATATAAGTACATTTAGCATTAGTAGTGTTATTCAAAAGATTACAAAATGTCGCTTTGGCTGCATTAGTAGCACCAGTGGCCAAGTAAGAATTGCACGCTCCCTTGGTGTAACAGCTTGTACCATTAAATGAGCAAGTGGATAAGTAAGCACTACAATTACCTAAGCTAGGATTTGCAATTACATCTGTACATGCTCTATCACTACAATTAGTAGCTCCTGCGACAAACCCACAATAAACAGGAATAGTAGCATTATTTTAGACATTATTGCATGCTGTAGCTGATGTTAAGGCATAACTTGAACAAGCTCCTGCTATAGGCTTAGATGCACAACTTGTTCCATTAAAGTAGCATGTTGATAAATATGTAGAGCATACAGATTGGCTTGGATTAGCGATGACATCTCCACAAGTTCTATCACTGCATTTTGTTGCTGAGGCGATGTAACCGCAAGCCGCAGACGCTGTATTTTTTAAATTATTGCATGCTGTAGCTGATGATGCGGTATATGTATTGCAAGCTCCAGATGTAGGTGCTGTTACACAATTTGTTCCATCAAAGTAGCATGTTGATAAATATTATACACAATTTTATTAATTAGGACTATAAATTACATCTCCACAAGTTTTATCACTGCATTTTGTTGCTGAGGCGATGTAACCGCAAGCTTTGGAGGCGCTATCTAGTAATGAATTACATCCTAATTCTGAAGATGAAGTATATGTGTTGCAACTTGATGCTGACGAAGGCTTTGCAGTGCAACCTGTTCCATCAAAGTAGCATGTTGACAAATATGCTACACATTTTCCTTAACTTGGATTTGCAATCACATCTGCACAAGATTTATCACTGCATTTTGTTGCTGAGGCGATGTAACCGCAAGCCGCAGAAGCTGTATCTTTTAAATTATTGCATGCTGTAGCTGATGATGCGGTATAGGTATTGCAAGCTCCAGATGTAGGTGCTGCTACACAATTTGTTCCATCAAAGTAGCATGTTGATAAATATTCTACACAATTTTCTTAACTTGGATTAGCGATGACATCTCCACAAGTTCTATCACTGCATTTTGTTGCTGAGGCGATGTAACCGCAAGCCGCAGATGCTGTATTTTTTAAATTATTGCATGCTGTAGCTGATGATGCGGTATAGGTATTGCAAGCTCCAGATGTAGGTGCTGCTACACAATTTGTTCCATCAAAGTAGCATGTTGATAAATATGCTACACAATTTGCTTAACTTGGATTTGCAATCACATCTCCACATGCTTTATCACTACAAGCAGATGCTCCTGAAATGAATCCGCATGCAGCGTTTGTAGTGTTAACTAAAGAATTGCATTGAGCAGCTGAAGTATACTTATAAGAACTACAGGCAGCGGGCGTTGGTTTAACTGCACATCTAATTCCATTAAAGAAGCACGTACTTAAGTAAGCAACGCATGTAGTTTGATTTGGATTGGCAACATTATCTGTACATTCCCTCTCACCACATAAATTGGCTACTTTTGAACATTATCTGTTAGTTGATTCATTAAAGGTGGTACACTATGCTAAATTTCCTTTGAATACGGTGCAATCAGAAACTGCACCTACAACGCATCCAGCTCCATTCGTTACGCAGCCAGTTAGAAATCCGGCACACTAAGCATCGGTTGTTAGAGTCGAAGGAGCATGTGTACAGGCTTTAACAATACATTCACCATTAACTCCTGTTGTTGATAATGACCAGCAAGGTACTCCAGCTGTTGTGATAGCTGAACATGTTGATTATAAACCAAAATAAGAATCACATCCTCCGTTTGTACATCCTGTATTTCCATTCCAATAGCATGTCGATAAATAGGCTTGGCAAGCAGATGTTGAAGCGTAAGTAGTTGTGGCTCCATTAGCTGTGGTAGCATTACCGCATGTTCTATCAATGCATGAGGCTGCAACTGTTTGAGTTGCCAATGCTGTGCAAACTTTTGTCCCATTTAACCCTTTGAAATTTGCACAAGTGGTTCCAGTTCCTTAATAGGCTGTGCATTGGGCAGATATATCTACGCAACCAGCTCCTGTAGTGACACATCCTGCTAGGGCTCCTGCACAAGCTGCATCTGTTGTAAGACTTGCTGCTTATTCTGTGCAAAGTTTGTTTACGCAAGTCGTAGTCCATGTACATGATCTTAGGTAGGTTGTTGTAGTTCCTGATGGAACATATTATTATTAATTCAATAAACATTATGATTATGTGAGATAGTTGACACAAGTTGTTCTGTTCAAACATTAAGTTCCTGAGTTGCAAGTGCTTTGTCCTTAACAAGTCAATGCTGTTCCGATCGTTTCACAGCTTCCTGGTTATACGCATTTTGTTCCATCCGTGACGCATAAATATGAAAATGCTTAACATGCAGAATTTGTGGTGAAAACTCCATCCGTGCAAACCTTAGCTACGCAAGCAGCAGCTGATGTTTATGAAGCTGGTGCTGTGCAGTTGCCATCTGATCCTCTGTATTGTGTACATGTGGTGGCTGTTCCCTAATATGTTGAACATGCTCCTAATGATGCGACGCATCCTGCTCCAGTTGTTACGCAACCTGTTTAGAAGGTAGCACAAGCAGCATTAGTGTTAGAAGTAGTTGGTGCATCTGTGCATAGCCTTGCAGCACAGGCTCCTACTGTTGTTCCTGTTCCTTTGCAATTTCCATCGGTTCCAATGAAGCTTGTACAAGTTGTAGTTGTTCCTTAATATGATGAGCATGCTCCCCTTGAAGTTACGCAACCTGATCCAGTAGTTTAGCATCCTGTCTTGAAAGTATTACATGCTGCATCTGTAGAAGTACTAGCTGGTGCGTCCGTGCAAAGCTATGCTCTGCAATTTGCAGCACCTGCTGTTGTGTCTGTGGTACAGGCTCCATCGCTTCCTACTAATCCTGAGCATCCAAGTGTTTGAGCGTATGAGCTGCAGGCTGATAAGACTGAAACGCAACCTTTTCCTGTAGTAACACATCCAGATAAGAATGTGTTACAGGCTGTATTTGTGGCTGTAGTTGTTGGGGCATCTGTGCATGCAAGTGGTCTGCATGCTGTTGATCCTGCTGCTGTGTTAGCTGTGCATGCTCCATCGCTTCCGATCATTCCTGTGCATCCAGCAGCTATAGTATAGGAGCTGCATAATCCCAATGAAGTAACGCATCCTTTTCCGGTGCTTAAGCAAGTACCGATCCATCCTTGGCATTGAGCTAAAGTGCTGTATGTTGTTGGGGCATCTGTGCAGATCATGTCTCCACAAGTTCCTGTTGTTCCTGTACCAGCTGTCCATTTACATTATTTAGCTCCACTTGTCGCTATGTTTCCTAGAGGTTTAGAATAAAAATTACCTGTACATAAAGCTTAGGTTGTATATGTAGAACATGCTCCTGGAGATACACATCTGGTTCCATCTGTAGTACACTATGTGCTGATGGCTTGGCATGCTGCATTGGTGGTTTAGACGTAAGCTGAGCATCCTGTGAAAATTTAACATGTGCTGTTTAAGTAAGCGCATCCTAGTGTTCCAGCGCAAGCAGTGGAAGCATTGGCTACTGACCCACAGAATGTTGGTGTTGTAGTG
This sequence comes from Paramecium bursaria, assembly GCA_016759055.1. Classification (NCBI taxonomy): domain Eukaryota; phylum Ciliophora; class Oligohymenophorea; order Peniculida; family Parameciidae; genus Paramecium; species Paramecium bursaria. The sequence continues at coordinate 59,928 of VMTU01000272.1, read as the reverse complement.
ACATTTGTAGTTGTGGTTGTTGAATTAGCACAAGTTCCTAAGAAATTATTGATTTTTAATACCTGATGCTGTGGAAGTTGTGTTTGTACTGTTAGTTGTATTTGCAGCAGTCCATGCGCATCCTGTCAACGCTAGGCAATCTGCTGAATTTAATAGATTTGTGCACACACACGCTTAGGTCTTTGGTGTGACTGTGGTTTGTGTGGCTGTTAAGGCAATTAGCATTGCTATAACAAGAAGTGCCTTCATCTTAGAATTTAAGAAATAAAAATATTCAAAAAAAGATTTTGTTTATGAACAGGGGGCCTCTAATTAAAATCGATAGTGCGCACTACACTTTTGCAAGGCAAATATACTACATTAATAAAAATAAAAAATTAAAAAATCAAAAGTGGTTTTGTAACAACCTAAACTCCGAACTTCAATATAAAAACAAAAACTATTATTATACAATTTACTAAAACCTTCTCAGCTTCATATATGGGCATATAGTACGATGCCTATTTACTTATCCCTTGAGCTCTTTCATAAAATTGATATATTGCATAATAATCTCATCAGTTAACCTAAGTGTCCATTATATTCGATAGAATAGGGATTATTACACTTTGAAAGGATGACTTCTTTGCTTTGACACCTTTAATCCATGAAAAATATGCATTACGGTTGATAAGAATCTATAAAAAGCTTAAAGGGAATACTTACGTTTAGAAATCTAACACAAATGTCTAATAATTTAGTAAATAAATACTTAAACAAGCCGGAGAAGACTAAGAAATTCGGTATCGATAATCAAGTGTATAATTTTTTCAAGTAATTCGCAAAAGACTCTCAATGATATACATTGTGATTGTGATGGATATGCTTACAGTTAAAATGAAGGAAACTCTGAAAAAGGTTTGCTTTAGCCTAGAGAAAAGGTTTCATGAAGTAAAAATAATAATTTTTTGAAGGCCTTATATTTTATAAATGGTTTTGTCACTAAATTCTCCAATTATATTAATTTCTGATTAATTATGATTATATAGCTTTGTGTAATATATTTGTATGAAATATATGGGATCGATGTTGTAAACCTTCACTAAGATTAGTGGAAAGTGATTGCTGATTTGAAGGTTAAAAATCATAATAGTTTTTAAATCATTTAAAGAGATAGTTACGTTTGAACCTGGACAATTAACCTATAGATTAACCTATAGAGAATTAGATGAGTAGAATAAATAAGGTTCTGAAATAAAGAGGTCGTTTCCTATTATACTAAGACCATATAGTATATCTAAGGGTATGATTATATACAAAAATCTATACTTTTTTAATAGTTGTGCAAATAAGCATGAACAACATTAAAAAAGATTCTAGAATTATTTGAATATATTTTAATTCTTGACTTAGATAGGAATTGTGCTGGGCGTTCTTTATCACAGTTTATATTTGACTAACTTTTTAAAGATAAGTAACATTAAAAGGAATAAAATTTATTAAAATACAACTATAGTTATCCTAACCATACAGATCTCAGTCTTTGTTTATCAAATATACATACTTACTCATTCAACTTTCAAATAGTAATATAGTAATAGAAGAAAAGTTACCAGCCTTATTTAAAATTACTTAATGAAATAAGAAATGGAATGAGGGGGTGGGGAGTAGCAAAGGAACCGGTCTTTATTCCAGAATATGAACTAATAATCACTAAATAAGCAAGTAAGAAGCAACAGTGTCGTCGAATTATGGAATAAATTAATAATTTTATTTTATGTTATATATTTTTTATTTAATTCATATTTTCTCAAATTGCTGTAATTCCTATAATAGATTCATGAGTATTGTTTGAGTAATTGGTGTTAGTGTGTTTATGGAATTATTAATGGGATTCTAATTATAACATGCTTGTCAGGATTAGGATGATGGACTCCATATGGATTCCATATGGATGTATTAATTAATTTATCATAGCACATAGATTACGTGAGATCACTAGAGCTTCCAGGAGTACTTGATTGGCAAAATTTTTAGCAGTATTTAGTTAAGATTATTTTAGATTATATATTTAAATATTTGTTATTACTTTTATACAATTAGCTCAATCTAAATGTATGGAATAATCAACTCCATCAAAATAGTATCCTCACTAAGTTCCTTTAACAGATTTTGAAGCACCAACTTATGTTTTTATCAATAGTTGCAGATCCAGAAGTTATTTGTGTATATTTATCTATTTATGTAAACTTTGCTCCCCAAATACTTATTTATCTAAGTATTTATCTCTTATTTACATAAAAATAATAAAATTCATTCTTATTGAACTCATTTCTTTGCTTTTATGCTTGTTTGATCTTTGGTTGTATCGTCACAATTTATGCTCTGAATTTATGTTTCTACATCTTTTTTTGCCATTTCTTCTTTGAGTTTCCATAATAGTTGAGGCATCCCATTAAATTTGTTATTAATTCATGTGAATGTTTCAGCATTTTCATTTTCATTTTTTATATTATAATGTCTTTTAGAGCTATTCTATTGCTATAGCTAATCGCTGATAGCCTTCCATGCTAACATCCCTTCAAATCGCTTTAAATATTTTAGCTTTCGGTAAATTTGTTGACATGTGGCAAAATATCTTACATAAGAGGATTATTTGATATTCCATATCTCTGATTGCAATTCTAATCTAAATATCTTCAGCATTTCTACCAACTCAACTTAATTAAGTCCTGCAATACTTTACTATTTTATTTAACGAACTGTATTATCAATTAATTCCTTTAACTTCCAATTCTATATTGATCTAATAATATATATATAAATATAAATATACCGTTGTTGGAGAACAATCGTTTAAGGATTGTTGGGATCTTTGTTGAATGATCTCTCATACAATTAGAACTTAGGCTTATAACCAATTATCTCTCGTTCACAAATAAAAAATCTTCACCATTTTTTCGATGATGCTACGTATATTCCCTCAAAGTCTGAAAGTGTTGTAATATCTCTTTGAGTAGATGATTATTCTATCCTTGTTGTGTGTGAGTGTGACTTGTGACTCCAAGCGTATAAAAAAATATAATAAAATTTTAATGTGTTAACATAATTCATCTTGATAACATATATATTAATCAAATCATGATGGCAATGGTGATCATTAGGCTGAGCAAATAACTATATGCGTTAGTCGTATTAATGGTGTTATTAATTGTGTTTGATGACGTTATTGATTAACAAGACTAGCATTAGTTAGTTGAGGGATTCCATGTGTATGTTGATAATGTTGCAGTATAGCAAGTCGATTGAGGGAATTCGGAGGGTGTTCCTGGTTAGCATGTTGTTGTTCCTACTGCTAATACGCAAATCTAATATTGGGATAGATCAAAGTTTGGCACAGCTTGGCATGTTGATCCACTTGCTTTTGTGGTGCAATTGTGAGGAGTGCATGATGAAGTTCCATTTGTTGGTGCTGGGGTGAAGTAGCATGATGCACTCTTTGAATTGCATGCAGTTTAATCTTAGTTTGCTTAGGTACAAGCTGTGAATAACTAGCATGTTCCAACATTTGGTGTTGTTGTGTCTGTTCCTGGTGTGAATACGCAGGCTCCATCAGAACCACCTCCTAAGCATGCTTCTCTTGCAGTGTATGCTGAACATTAGGATTGAGCTATGCAAGTAACTCCATTTGATACACATTTCTAACCAACTCCAATTATTGCTGTTGCACAAGATGCGCTTGTTGTGCCTATGATGTCTGAACATTATTTCAATCTACAAGCAGTTATTGATATAGATGGGGTTGTTTCATTTCCAGCAGTTGTTGTTGTTTAGAAGAAACATGGACCATCTGTTCCTAAAACACATGCAGCTGAAACTGTCTAAGAGTAGGAACTGCATGTACTTAATGCAATACATCCATTTGTACCGTTAGTCGTGCATTGCGTTGTAGCAGGAAAAGCAAAACATCCATCATGTGTACTGATTGCTGAAACTGAAGTTGCTGTTGCATCTGTACAGACTTATGGTCTGCAAGCTCCTGAAGAATATATGCATTTTTAAGTACTGGTAGCATTTATTCCTAGATTTCCACAAGCTGCCTCAGTCAAATACCCTGTACAAGATGTTTAAGGAATACATGAGGTTCCATCTGAAACGCAGGTACTTCCCCAAGCCTAGCAAGCAGCCAACGAATTTCCTCCAGTAGCAGCTGCACAATTTGTGTATGGAGCACATGCAGCTGGAGTTGTTCCACTTGCAGGTAAATACCCACATGTTCCATCTGTTCCAACTACGCAACTAACTTAGAGGCTTGTCTTAGCACAACTTGTGATTGCTATGCATTTGGTTCCATCAGTTGTGCAAAGCGGTGATACTTATTAGCATGATTGATGTGTGGATTAGAGGATATCTGTGCATTATGTATACTTTTAGCATGAGGCAGTTGCGGTGGCTGAAGCTTTGTACCAAAGGCACGGATTGTTTGAGGAATCCTTTAAGCATAACGCAGCAGTATTGATGATAGAGCAATCCAAAGAATTCGAACAACCAGTTCCTATTGTTATACACCCTTTTAAGTATGTATCGCATTCCGAATCAGATTTTGCAGTTGTATTATCAGTGCAAACTATATTTCTGCATACAGAATTTTACCAAATACACTTCTTTCCGTCTGTTGTTGAGGCTAGTGTGCATGCGGCGGCATAAGTATATCCTGAGCATGTCGTTTTTGTAAGACATCCAGCTCCATTTGTTGTACAAGTTATATTAGGTAGTGATAAGGCACCTGCGCAAGCTGCATCTGTTGTTAATGTGACTGGTAATTATTCACAAGTTAATAAAACACATGTTGGGGTTGATCCAGCGATGTTCCATCCACAAGTTACAGTCGTTCCTGTGAGAATAGTGTTTTTACATTCAAAGGCTGTTTTAAGATCAGAGCATTGGGATGGCTTTGTCAAACACTAATTAGCGAGATCACACGATTTATCTTTTTTGTACGATGTGCAAAGTGTTGCCGATACTACATTGCTACAAAAGTCAGTTGAGTCACTAATGCATCCAAATCCTGTTGATAGGCATTCTTTATGCCATTATTTACACTATGCATCTGTTGTATATGAGGTCGGTGCCTTATTGCAAATTGTTTTATTTGAAACGCATCTAGTTCCTTATTATAATGATGTTGCTGTCCCAGAGCAAGGTGAGTCAGAGGCTTGAACCTTTGAGCAGGATTCGATTGTTCCAACTATCTGGTCGCATTTTTTCAAAGCTATACATCCTGTTGTTCCATTCCAAATACAATTTTTTGTTCCATCTTTTTAGGGGGGATACCACTAATCGCAAGCAGCCTAACTAGTTTCATTACCATTATCCTCACAATTTCTTAATTAACAGGCTGCTCCGTTTGTCATATTGTTACATGGACCATCTGATCCAGTGAATTTTTAACATGCAGTTTTATCTCCATTATAATCTTTGCATTTGGCTATAGCACTATCAACACATCCAGCTCCATTTGTTACGCATCCTTTTCTATAAGTTTCACAATCTTGATTATTCTATATAGTAGTAGGGGCATCGGTGCAAATTTTAGACTTGCAACCCTAATTAGAATTCTATTAACAACCTTTCAAATAAGAATTACAATCACTATCATTTTTAGCAGTGAAAATATCGTCGCATGCTTTAGAAGAACAATTATTACCAGATTTATATCCGCAAACTGCTCCAGTACCGTCTACCTTGGTATTACAAAAAGAAGCTTTATCTGTAGGTTAGGACCCTTCAGCATTGTAAGAGTCGCATTTACCTGTTCCAAATGGAGAGCAAGTATTAGGAGCAGAAAAGTAACAAGTAGGTAAATATGCTTTGCAGGCTGCATCATTTGTTTTGGTGAAAATATCATCGCATGATCTTGATGAGCATTTATCACCAGATTTATATCCACAAACTGCTCCATTAGGGTCTAAAAGATTTTAACAGAAAGCTGCTTTTGTATCTTAATCTGCACCGTCAGCCACATAAGTGTTGCACTCTGAAATAGTTGAGCAGGTGTTTGGAGCAGAAAAGTAACAAGTAGGTAAATAGGCTTTGCAGGCTGCATCATTAGTTTTAGTGAAAAGATCATCGCATGATCTTGTTGAGCAAAAATATGAAAGACCAGATCTATATCCACAAGCAGCTCCATTTAGGTCTATTTAATTTTAGCAGTAAGCTGCTTTAGATTATTCAGGTCCTAAGCTAATTGGATATAAACTGCATTGATAATTTATTTAAGAACAACCGGCACCCCATAATTTACAATAAGGTAAATATGCTTTGCATTCTTCATCATTACTGGCAAGGATGTAATCCGAGCATGATTTTGTTTAACAATTTTCACCAGTTCGATATCCACAGACTGCTCCATTTAAATCTATAAGAGTTTAGCAGAAAGCTGCTTTTTCCAAATCATTTTCACCTTTAGTTGCATAAGTGTTACATGCTGCAGTTTTTGTTAGTGAACAAGTGTTTGCATTAGAAAGATAACAAGTAGGTAAATATGCTTTGCAAGCTGCATCATTTGCTTTAGTGAAAATATCATCGCATGATCTTGTTGAACAATTATTTCCTTATTTGAAACCACAAGAAGCTCCTGTAGAATCCTTTAATGCTTGACAATTATTACTCTTAGCCATATCATTTTCTCCTTAAGCTTTGTAAGTACTGCACTAATCAGTTGTTACACAACCAACTCCATCGTATTGACAAGATTCTAAATAGCTAGCACAAGTTACTGTATTTGGATTATCAATAGTATCCTAACAAGTTTTGGCAATACAGAAGGAAGTAACTACAGCTCCAGTACATTATTACCCATTTTCATAAAAACTTGAGCAATCAATAGTTCCTCCGACATATAATGTGCATTAAGTTGATGGATCTACACAACCATTACCATTTGTCACACATCCAGACATGTGTGTATTACAACTTTAATTATCTGTTATTGTATTTGGAGCATCACTGCATTATCGAATAGCACATGGAACTGTTGCTTATGCCGATGAGGTATTCCAACAAAGTTGTTTATTTCCTTTATCATCAACTGCAGTTGTCAAATTTTTACAAGTACTCTGATTTCCATAATATTTTGAGCAATCCAAATTAGTACAATTGTCTTTTCCATCGAAATAGCACCCAGCAAATTAATCACAAATATTTGCAGATGATGTTTAAGCTCCATTGATTTTTTTGGCATTAACACAAACTTTTTCTATGCATTCAGCTGCTTTGGTTACAGAATTATCTTATGTGCATTAAATAGTTTAATTTATTCCTTTGAATTTTTCGCAATCAACTTAGAGTCCTTTATAACTTGAACAATTTGCTGAGATGTCTACACACCCTGCTCCAGTTGTCAAACATCCGGCTAAAGCTGTTTGGCATTCCGAATCTTTTGTTAATGTAGAAGTAGTAGGACAACTTTAATTAATACAAGCAGTTCCATTCCAAGTGCAAGCTCTTTCATAATAAATGGAGCCTGAGAAGTATTATTAGGTATTGAAAATACAGAGAGTCTGACTGGTATAATTAGCACATGTAGATCTATCTAAACATACTTAATTGAAACTGCAGGAACTTTTTCCTTGGCATAATTCTTTCATATTTATGGTGTCACAACTGCCAGGCTCTATGCATCCACTGCCATTATTTGAAGCACACTAAAATGAATATGAAAAACATTCTGCATTTGATTTTAATGATGATGGAGCATCACTGCATGCTTTAACTTTGCATGCAGCACCAGCTGCTTATTCGGCATTACTAAAAGTACAATTACCATTGGTACCGATAAATTTACCACACTCATCTGCTGTTCCGATGTAATTTTCGCAAGGTTATCTGGTGGCTATACACCCAACTCCTTTAGTTACACATGATTTTAAATAACTATCACATTGAGCATTGGATGTAAATAACTTTGCAGCATCATCCGCACAAGTTCTATCAGCACATGAAGTTGTTGTAGATGCTTTACAAATTCCATTTAATCCTTTGTATGATGTGCACGGTTTGTCAGCGGTTCCTATATAGTCAGAGCAATTTGATAAAGAGGTTGTACATCCTTGCCCACTAGTTACGCATGTTGATTTAATTGTTTTGCACTAATCATCTGATGTAAATGATATTGGTGCATCAGCACATGTATATTCTTTACACTTTGTTGGATTAGCAGTATCAGTTATACATTTCCCTTCAAGACCAATCAAACTTTCACATGTTTAAGTAACTAAATAAGTATTACAAGCAGGTAGAGGGCTTGAAAGGCATCCTTTACCATAAAATTTGCAGTTTCCTGTTGGAAAAAATTTGGTACAATCATCATCAGATATGACGGTTGAAGGTGCATCTGTACAAACAACTTCTCTACACTTATCTGAGGACGGAGTGGTATCGTAACATTTTCCAGAAGTTCCTACTCTAGTTGAGCAGCCATCAGTTGATGAATAAGTTGTACAAGATGGAACAGGGGAAACAACGCAACCTTTTCCAGTTGTTTTACATCCAGAAATATAATCATTGCATTATGCATCAGTACTTAGTGTTACAGGGGCGTCTGAACAAATAGTGTCTGAGCATGTGCCTGTAGAACCTTCTGTTGGTGTCCATTTACAATTTTTTGTTGTGCTTCCCGAACTTCCAACTAAAATTTTTATATATAATACCACAAAGGGCTTGAGTTGTATAAGTAATACAAGGTGATGGAAGAGCACATGTTGTACCATCTGTGGTACATGATATGCTTATTAGTTAACATTCTTGGTGTGTTGTTTTAACATAAGCAGAGCATCCAGTGAAAATTTAACATGTACTGTTAACGTAAGCACATCCAACTTACGCAGCGCACAATGATCCATTAGTTATTGATCCACAAAATGTTGGGATAACGACTGTAGTTGGGCTGGTGGTAGAGTTGGCACAAGTACCTGTTTTAAGGGATTATTGTTAATCTTTACCTGTTGATGTAATTGTGGTATTTGTTGTATTGGTGGCATTGGATGTGGTGTTTGTTGTTGTCCATTGGCATCCTGTTTATGACTAGCAGTCAAATGAATTTAATAGATTTGAGCACACACAGGCTTGAGTCTTTGGGGAAATGGTAGTCTGTGTTGATACTATGATGATGAGCATTGCGACTATCAATGTCTTCATTGTTAAAATAAGTTAATAAAAATATTCAAAGAAGGATTTAGATTAAATAGGAGGGTCCTCAAGCCATTTGCACCCCGATCTAACGGTTTTGTAATCGAATTTACACTACATAAATTAATATAAGAAAATTTATGCAAAAAAGTCACACTTCTTAAACCTAAAGTTTGTCATAAATGCTCTTATTTATTATTTCATTTATCTTGTGCTAAGGCTAGGTATTCTTGAATAATTTAACCCTATTTTTTAAGAAATTATTACACTTTCTGGTGGGAAAAAAATCTACTTGGGGTAACATATGACAAAAATATTAGGGATTATAGTCTTCTCCTTGTATTCCTTTAATTAATAGGATGGTTTTGGGTATTAAAAAGATAGATGGTGGTTAATTTATATATTAATACATCAGTTTGCCGAGAATTTTTTTCTATATAATTCTATGTATCCTAGAAGGTATAGAGCTTTATATATTCGAGTTTTATCCTCTTTTAGAACACAATAATGATGCCTTGAACTCATTTTACGATATTTTTTTTAATAATCTTTGAAATTTTTTTGTTACTAAACCGTTCCATAATATATTTCAAAATAAAGAAACCAGGATTATTTTATAAATGAGTAGAAGCTAGCAGAGTATACTAAATTTTATATATAGTCCCTGAGTGATCTAGAGCTTACTAAGAGTAAATACTATGAGATGACCCCCATATTACTTTATAGAATGATACAAAAAAAATCGAATAGAAGGCTGCTTAGGATATTTTAATTGCACTCAAGATATAAGAATTATAAAGAAAGAATAGATGTTATAGTCATATTTTGATTTATAGATAGAATACTAAACCATTCTCAAATATTCTAATATTCTTAAGTAGAATCTTATGGTAAGGTAAATATACTACTTTTTATAATGGATTATAATAAATCATTATATTGGTTATTGGGACTTTGGGAATTTTTCTAATTCTTTTACACTTGTGATTTCTTCTTTCTATTTTCTTGTAAGCATTTTCTTATATCCTTTTTGATCATATAAAATGGGCATTATCTAGTAGGTAGATGGTGTAATTTAAATAGTTTATGGCTCCTATCATTCAAGACACCTCTAATGCTGATTTCCTTTCAAAAAACATTTTCATAAACTTATAATGTTATAAATTTATGGTCCTCTAAGGTCTCTATAATCTGATTAGTTTTATAACATTAAGAATCTATTGAAATACTTTATTTTAAAGTCTTTTTTGTTTGAATGCTTAGTTTACTCTCTTCAAATTGCCTGATCTTGGGATGGTACTGCAAAGATCTTTATTTGTTCTTCTTTTTATAAGGTATAATTAGCAGATCGATGAATAAATTTAGCTGAGGTATGTGTTCTTATCTATTTATTCATCCCATTAAAGGCATTCATAAGTCTTTTGTGTTTACTCATGATTATCTAATGCATTCTACTCCCCAAATACTCATTTATCTAAGTATATATCTCTAATTTAAACAAATATAATAAAAATCATTTTTTTAACTCAATTCTCTTGCTTTTATGTTTGTTTTATCTTTTTACACTATTTTTCTGCTCTATAATTGGATATTTGATATATATTGATGACCAATTACTTTACCACTATAATCAAAAATCGTTAAAAATGACGATTCTGATCTTTATTTTTTTAATTTGACTTTATCTTCTCTATATTCAACCATATATACTATATATGCTAATTTACTATCTCCTCTTTGGGTCTCTAGATAGGTGATAGGTGATAGGTGATAGGTGATAGGTGATAGGTGAGGCTGTGTATTCTAAAATTGTTAGGAAGTTAGATTGTATATTTTTCCGCATATATGGTCTTATCTGTTTATCAATAAATGACTTCTAGAGTAATTATACTCTTAAAAAAGGATATTGGATTCACATAAATGAATATATCTAAATATAATAGAGAGTTTAATATCTAGATTATCTTCATTGATAATTTTTCTAAAATATTAAAGGCAGTTTTTTATAAACTATAAATAAACCTGGTGCATTAAAATGAAGTGTAGGATTCTAATAAAAAGTTTAATAGTCTACTAAATGACTTAAATTCACATTCATAGTTTAGCTTTAACGAAAGCAACATGCATAACTTATTCAAATAACACTTATGATACTACTACGTAATTTGTGATCTAAAATTTTTAGTTTTTAGTAACTTATTATCAAATTAATATAGTGCTTTCTCATAATCTAAATGCTATGATTATAATCTTGTTGCCTGTACACTATACAGAATCCATTAAACAAAACATGTAATCATGTAAGCATTTAATCATTAGAATTCTAATAATAATACCGTTAATAGCACTCACACTCATAACTCTAACAAGCCCTTAATTGTAGGGATGATTTTCTTAGCCAAAGCGAAGTGATCAAATATGAATATAAATGATTATAAATACAAATAAAACCTAAAATCCTAAGGCTTTGTAAAATCTGAGAATTTTTAATTTTCAGCCAAAACTTTAATTTCCTCTCATATAAACTTAGCACAGGCTCTTTAGGTGTCATAAAAAAGAACAAGCAGCCTCTGGAACATATACACAATTAAATTAATTTATAAGTTAAAAACTATTCACAACCCTCCTAGAGGCAAACTACAACTCTTCATTCAAGATGCTTGAGCTGAATAGATGCATAAGTTCCTTGAAATATACACTTAGTGTTTGTCTTTATATCATGAGAATATGCTATAAATCAAATTGGCTGATTATGTAAATAAGTCAATCATTAGTTTTTTATTTATATATATATATCGAAAACATTTGATCTTTATATGTAGATTCTTTGAAGGCAGAAAATTATGTAGTATCAACTAAAAGTTATGAAGAATGCTATGTTTATAACCATAAATAATTAATTTTCTTTGATAAAAGAATAATTCTCCCTTATTATTATCCCTAGTAATTGATGCTATGAATGACCTTTTTTAAAACGAGCTATTTAAAGTTATTGTTCCTTGTGAGTTTCTTTTAGAGTAGTTGTTAAAGAATTTTATATAATATGAAAAATATTTTATGTGTTAATATAATTCTTCCCGATAATATATAATAATCAATCTCTCACATTATGAAGGCAATCAAGGCTAAAATGCTTAAGAGATATCCATAGGTGTTATTGGTGTTATTTGTATTGTTATTATTACCTGTATTGTTAACAGTGGTCGAGTTACAAGCTTGGCATGTTTATGATGAAGGATTCCATGTATAGGTATTCACTGACTTATCATAGCATTACAATGATGTTAGGGTATTTGCATTTCCTGCAACGCAAGTTGATCCACTCAAGACACAAATTGAATAGGTTGATAAATCGAATGTGCTAATGAAGGGGAAACAATTTGAACCTTAGGCTTTAGTAGCACAAGTGTGAGGTGAGCAAGTTGTGGATGTTCCATTAGTTACAAAATTGCAGGATGGATTTGAAATGCAAGCATTTGAATCACTATTGGCATCGGAGCATTGTGAAAATACCTTACAAGTTCCTACTGTTGGTGATGTTGAATTGGCAGGAGTGAATGCACATTAACCATCAGTTCCTTTACCTGCACAGGCTTCTTTAGTTGTATAGGAGGAACAAGCAGCCTTAGGAATGCACTTAGTACCATCTGATACACAATCTACCTTAGTTATTGCTACAGAGCATGCTGATGATGTTGTCAAAGCTAAATCCGAGCAAACCTTTAATCTGCAAACGTTTGTGACTGTTGTGGGGGAAGTTGATGAAGTTGAGTTTGTGGAATTTGTGGAGTTTCCTGATGATAATGGTTGCCCCCAAAAACAATCACCATCAGTTCCAATTTAACAAGCTGCTTAAACTAAATTTGAAGAGCATGTCCCTAAATTGACACACTATTTGCCATCTGTGTTGCACTTTGTTGCGGTATTAATTGTATATGATTAGCAACCAGTATATGTTGTCAAAGTCGTATCACTAGCAGTTGCATCTGTGCATTATCTCAATCTACAAGTTCCAGTATTTGCAGCAGTTCCAGCAACCCATATGCATTTTCCATCAGTTCCTTAATTTCCACAAGCGGTTAAAGTTAAATAAGATGCACATACTGACTGATCGATGCATTTAGTTCCATCTGTGAAGCATTTAGATCCCCATAAAGCACAATCTGTGTTAGTGGTACCATTGAAAGCCCCACAATTTGTGAAAACCTAGCATTATGCAGCAGTCTATCCAGTTATTTGTCCCCATCCACAAACAGAGCCACCATTATCTGTTCCTACAAAGCAACTTGCTTTCTATAAACTTGCACACTTGTCTATTGCTATGCATTTAGTTCCATCGGTGGTACAAAAAGGTGAATATGTTTAGCAAGACGGATGAGTGGTTTATGTTATGCTAGTGCAGGCCAAATATGGTAAGCAATTTCCTGAGAACCAATAGCAGGGACTACCATTACCATCTTTTAAGCACACTGCTCTCGCTAGGCCTGAACAAGTTAATGCTGAAGCTGTGACACAACTTACTCCATTGGTTCTACATCCAGTCAGGTAAGTATTACAAACATCATCAGATGCTCCAACTGTTTTGTCCTCACATTTGATAGGTCTGCATGAACTATTTTCCCATGTACAGGATCCTTCTTTGTCTTTTGATTTTGCATTTTAGCAAATTTATTATGATTTGTAATTTAAACAATTATCTTTAGTCACACAACCAGCTCCTGATGTTGTGCATTATCCTTAAGTTAGTTTGGCAGCACATTGACCATCTGTTGTTAAACTTGATGGCAATAATTCACATGTTAGATTCACGCAATTTGATGAAGTTTTTGTAGAATCCCAACCACAAGAAATTGAGGTTTATCCAGAAAGCAAATTATTATTACAGTCATAGGCTGTTGTAAATGATGAGCATTAGGTTGGTTTTGTCAAACATTAACTTCCAGTTGATGAACAACCCAATGAAGAAGAAGCACAGACTGTTATATCAACAATGTCTGTGCACTTAGATGATGTCTTTACGATACAACCGAAGCCATTCGTAACGCAACTAGAGTGCCATGTTTTGCAATCTGCATCAGTTTTCAGAGAGGTTGGAGCATTAGTACAGAAACTATTTGAATAGCATGCTGCTAATGTTGTACCAATTGCTGTTCCAGAGCATGGACCATCTGCTGCTTTGTATATTTTACAAGAATCCACAGTTCCTTAGAAGTCGGCACAGTTTTTAGTGTTATCCCAGCATCCTTTAGTTCCATTCCATACACATTTGTTAGGGTACCAAGTATCGCAATCTGAATTTGTCAATGCTGTTGTGTTATCAGTGCATACTTTATTTGTGCACTTATCATCCTTTTTAGGAGTGGCATTATTGTTATTGCATTTAATTCCTTTGCCTGTAAACTATTGGCACATGGTTGCGTCTCCGAGATATTAATCACAAGTAGCAGTAGGGTCGATACATCCAGAGAGAGTAGTTAAACAACCGCTTTTAAATGCACCACATAAATCATTTGTAACTGCTGTAACGGGAGCATCAGAACAATTTTTTTCGGCACAAGAGCTTGCTTTATCCAAGTCGCAACCTGGTAACCAATTTATGCAGTCTTATGTTGTAGATGCTTATATTGCGTTTGTACATGATCTAGCCGAGCAAGTTTAATCTTTTACGTAACCACATTTATTTCCAGCATTATCCTAGGTTAGGCTGCATGCAGCTTGTGCGTAGGCAAAGGCTAAAGTGGGTATTGGGTAAGTGCAACCAGCTACAGTAGTAGAGCATTTGGCTCCTCCAGTCACAAATGTACATGCTTTTCCATCTCCTAATTTATTGCAAAAAGTTGCCTTATCTGAATCAGTTGTGCCTGTAGGGGTTATGGTTGTGCAATCCAATGAAGTCACACATTTAGATCCATCGTAGGTACAAGTAGATAGATAACTTTAACAAGTTTAATAGCTATCACTTGATGCCAAATCAGTACAAGCTCTGTCAGAACATTTAGAAGAATTGGATGCACTAAAGCCACATTACTTTGAAGCCTAATTAGTTAATTATTTGCAATACGAAAGTTTATCCAATACGCTATTATCGATATTATAGTCAACGCAATTAGTTTTTTTGTCGATGCAAGAAACACCACTGTAGACACATGCGCTGTAATTTTTACAATTAGCTTATGATAAATCTGAACATGCAAATGCCTTACATGTGCCAGCACTAGCTGAAGAATAACCACATTTAGGACCACCTGACACTACCACTAAATTTCCACAATATTTCAAATTTAGATCATCCGTGGCTTGATATGTATTGTATCCTGTACAGACAGTAAATGAAGAAGGCTATGTGTAATCATTGCATATTTGAGCTGTAGGATCGTAATTGCAAGTTTCTCCTGCAGCGTTAACGAATTTTTAACAGCTAGTCTATTTATCCGCATTAGTTGTACCACCAATTGGAGCATATAAACTACAATCAGTTTCTAACGCTTTGCAAGCATTTTCACCAGCCTTAAATCCACATTTTTTTCCTGATTTATCTTGAGCATTTGTACATACATCTTGTTTTTCCGTGTCAGCTGGTTAAGTTGCTGATGTAAAAGTAACGTTTGCACAACCTTCAGCTGCTAAACATTTATCTGTTGATTAATCATATGTACATTTTAAGGCAGTACCAGCTGTCTTATCAATTAATGATGAGCAAAATTATGTTTTTTTTAGCGAATTACTATAAACAGTTGCATCTATTGTATAATCAGCACAGCCAGTTTGCAACGTATAGCAGAATCCTAAAGAGGAATAACCATCACATGTTGAAAGATAATTTGTGCAATCACCTTTACTTTTTGCTCCTATCCCGTAATCAGAGCAAGATCTTGAAGAGCAGGTAATTGGTGTTGTTGTTTGTATTAAAAATCCACAATAATTTGTTCCATCAGGTGTTAATTTCTTGCATATAGCTGCCGAATCATCATTTGAAGTGTTTGAAATTATTGTGAAATCTGTGCATTTAGAAGCTTTAAAACAGTTATTTCCGCTTGACCACCAACATTTTTCAGTAGTTTTCAATTTAGAGCAATATTATTATGCTGCTGCTCCAGTTAATGCTGTTACATATTTATCGCAAGTCGATCCATCATTGCATGCTTTACTATCAGAATCGTATCTACAATTATTTTGGCTGGTTGAATCATAGACTAATTAGCAATCCAAGGATTTATCTTTATCTTATGTTAGAGATGCTGGTATTAGATGAGCTGCACAAGTTGTAAATGATTTACATATCTTTGTTAGCTTTGTGCAAGATTATGCGACTAAAGTTGCAGGTTTATAGCTGAATTTTTAGCATTAGTCTTATGTTCCTGTGTATGTGTCACAAGTTTATGAAGTGGTATCAACACATTTAGTTCCATCATAAGCACAGAGGGAATAATTCTAACATGCAGAAGCGTCCGTTATATCTGAGCATTACTTTTTTCTGCATGCAGTACCAGATCCTGAATAAACACAATCTTGTTTTGTTCCATCTGGATTTTTTGCTGTTGTTAACTTAGAGCATTCGGTTCCTAAATTATAGGTTGAACAGTCTCCACTTGTGCATTTGCCACTTCCGTCATAATAACAACCGGACGATTAAAAAGCAGTACAATCCTCCTGCTTGGCTATAGGTGTAGCTAATTGGGTATGTGCTGATGAGCAAACTTTTTTCTCACAATTTGTGAGAGTTGTACTCTTAGTGATACACTAATCCTTACCTTGACTTCCTTAGTATAATATACATGTAGTTGCTGTTCCTTTGTATTTTGTACAATCGTCATTAACATCCACGCATCCTCCTGCTGTATCTCCTCCAAATAGACAACCATCTAATTTAGCTTTGCACGTTTAAAGGTCTTTTAAATCTGCTTGGTTAACATTCAATTTGGTAGCAATTTCGGAACAGGCTATATTTGAACATGTTCCATTTGACCAATAACATTTTCTTGTATAAGAAGTTGTAGAACCACTTGGCTTGTAAATTTGATTGTTAAGTAAGCATTAAGATTGAGTCTTGAAATTCGAACAATCGGATACATTAAGGCATAAATTATTGACTGACGAGCATGAATTGTTGCCCTAGCAAGTAGTTGCCAATTAAGCTTCTTCGCATTTTGTCAACGCAGTGCATCCTTATCCATTTGTATAGCATAGATATGAGTAAGTCTAGCATTAACTGTTTTATGTAAATGTTTTATCAGCATCTGCACATTATTTTGCCTAACATGAACCATCTGTTGTTTAAGTAGGAGGAGCATAACAATTACCATCACTTCCCTTGTATTAAGCACAAGTGGTAGCTGTACCTGTGTATGTGTTACAGGGTTAAAGAACATCTATGCATCCAGCTCCAGTCGTGACACATCCAGTTTTGTAGCTATTACAAGAATTATCATCTTTTAATGTATTAGGGGCTTCTTTGCATACTCTTGCAGCGCAGGAGGCTTTTGCTGTTTCAGTGGTACTAGTTCCTTTGCATTTTCCATTTGATCCGATAAGGTTCAGACAATTAGCATTAGTGTCAGTGTATTATTCACAATTCTAGGGAGAATCTACGCAAGTCAATCCATTACTGGTGCAGGTTAATCCTTTAACTGCAGCTTTACAAGCATCATTTGTGGTGAATTATGCATCACTGCATTTTAAGGCTCTGCAAGTTGTCGTTGTAGCTGTTGTGGTGTCATCTGTGCACCAACCATCACTGCCCTTGAAATCTGTGCAAGTATCTGTTTTTTTGAAGGTACTGCATTATGGTAGAGGAGAATCAACGCATCCTTTTTAAGTAGTTACACAAGTTTTGATTGGTTAGAATGCCACACAGGCTGCGTCAGTGTTATAAGCCGTTGTCTTAGGGGCATCTGAACATGAAAGGGCAACACAATTTACAGCATTCGAATCTGTAGGCTTTCCACAATTTCCATCACTTCCGATTCTTCCTACACAATTATCGGCTACTTTGTATGTTGAACAAGTTCCTAGTGAAGTATCACAACCAGCTCCAGTGCTCAAGCAGTTACTTATCCAACTTTAACATTATTTCAATGTTGTGTATGTGGTTGGGGCATCTTTGCAAGTCAATTCAGCACAAGTTCCTGAGGTTCCAGAGGCAGTCCACTTGCATTTATATGGTTGAAGACTTCCAACATTACCTATCATATTTTATCAGAATTTACCTTCGCATTATTATTGACTTTTTGTGTAAGTTGAGCATTAGGCTATTGGAATGCACTTTGTAGTGTCTGTGGTGCATTGTGAAGATATTGATTAGCAGAGTGCATTAGTTGTGTTGACATAGGCAGTGCATCCTGTGAAAATCTAGCAAGTGTTGTTTAGCCAAGCACAGCCTATTTTGTTTGGGCAGTCTGTTTAGTTAAATTGACCACAATAGGTAGGGTAAGTTACTGTTGTTGTCACTGCTACTCCACAAGTACCTAAAAAAATAAATGAAATGCATTACCTCCTGGTGTGGAGGAAGTTGATGAAGTATTTGTAGAACTCGTTGAATTTGTTGAATTTGTTGTATTTGAGACTGTCCATTGACAGCCTGATTTTGCCTAGCAGTCAGCTTAGCTCAAGAGGTTTGAGCATGCACAACCCTAGGTCTTAGGATTAACTGTTGTTTAGGTGGTTACCAGCATTACTAGAATGCTCAATATCACTATTTGTTTGATCATTTTTATTTTAAGTAATAAAAATATTCAAATCAAGATTTAGTTTATATACACCAGGTTTTGGTGACGAAAAACCACACGTCATACACTTTGACCAGGCAAATATACTACATTAATAAAAATAAAAATTCAAAAAATCGAAAATGGTTATGTCTCAACTCAAAGTTCAAAGTTCAATATACAAAAATATGCTATTATTATTCAAATATGCTCATCTCTTCTCAGCTTCATATTTGAGCACATTATAAGATCCCTGTTTATTACCCTTTGATGTTTTATAACAAAATTCGATAGTTAAGGATTTTAAGCTCATCAGTTAACCTAAATCACAATTATCTTTATAAAATAGGGATCATTACGCTCAGAAATGATTAATAGTTTGCTATGACACCTTCAATCCATGCCAAATATGCACAAAGGTTATAAGAATTCATAAAGATTTATAGTTAATACTTTATTTTGAATAACTAAGAGAAATGCTAACTGCTAAATAAAATAATTACCTTGGAAAGATATAATCGGTTAAGAGAGTTGGTATAGAAAATAAGTATATATGTTTTTTCAAATAATTCGCACTAGAAACTCTATGAAAAAAATATAGAAGAAAATGATGAAAAAAGCCTTGAATTAGGGTAGATAATGGGTTTCATGAGGTAAAAGTTATTCTTTTTTGAAGATCATATACCTTAAATGGTTAGGTCTGAAAAGTCTCCCATTTATTTAATTTCCGATTAATTATGATTAAATAACGTTGATTTATATATTTGTATTATAAAACATATAGGTCGATGCTTTTAAGCCTTCACTAAGGTTAGTGATGAAGAGATTGATTATTTGGAGCTTAAAACACATAATAGAATATAAAAAAGAAAACAGATGATTATCATAGAAACTAAAATACTAACATTTGGAGCATCCTATTTTTGATGAGTAGAAATAGAAATTCTGAAATATAGCCATAGAAAACAATTAGATGTATCTCTTAAAGATTTTAAACAATATAGAATGCAGTTGAGGTTTGAATAAAATGAAAGTATTCATATTAAATTAATAATAACAGTGATAATTATTTATTGATGCTTAATTAGTAATTATTATAATATAATCATCGAATGCTCAACGACAAGATCCTAACAAGCTAATAATCTACCTTATGTCCAAAGGATTTGTTTATCATCATAATTATCATAATTCCATTTCTATATGATAATTATGCAAATCATATAATTTTCGAATTCTGTGAATATTTGTTGATCCTTGACTTGGAGAGTAATCATGTATCCTTCATTAGTTTTCATATTCTATTTGACTGTCTCTTTAAAGATAAGTAATATCATAAAAGGATTGATATTTCTCTAAATGATTTCTACAAATCAATACAACAGATCATAACCACACAGATTTCAGTGCTGTTTATTTAATATGTATTTACTCTCTCATCTTCCTCCAAATAATCTAAGAACAGTCCTTGACTTAATATATATATTTATGACATAAAATATAATTATATTATTGAGGGAGGATCTCTATTTTAGAAAATGTTAATGAAGAATCACCGAATAAGCAAGGAATAGACATCAATGTTGATGGTTTCTAGAACATAGTTAAATTATGTTATATTTTCTCTTATTTATATTCATAATTATTATCTTCAAAATGCTGCAAAGGCAACTAATATCATTCCTATAATTGATCCATAGGTATTGTTTGAGTTACTGGTGTTAGTGTTATTTATGGTATTATTAACGGGATTCTAATTCTAACATGCTTAACACGATTAGGATGATGGATTCCAAGTATAAGTATTCACTGATTTATCATAGCACATAGATTATGTGAGAGAACTAGCGCTTCCAGCAGCACACACTGTTCCACTCAATACACAAATTTGATATGTTGCTAGATCAAAACTTGGTATTGGATTGCAAATTGACCCCTGAGCTTTAGAGGCACAAGTGTGTGTTGAGCAAGTTGTCGATGTTCCATTGGTTACAAAGTTACATGATGGGTTTGAATTGCAAGCAACCGAGTCACTATTGGCATCAGAGCATTATGAAAATAGCTTACAAGTTCCAACATCAGGCGAAGTTGAATTTGCAGGTGTGAATGCGCATTATCCATCTGTTCCTTTGCCTGAGCAAGCTTCTTTAGTTGTATAAGATGAACAAGCAGCCTTTGGAATGCAATTATAACCATTAGAAACACATTCAATTTAATTTATGGATTTAAATTCTTATAATTAGGCCCCACATTACTATGATGTAGGATATTACAAATCAGTACAAGTTAATAGTCTACAATATTGAGAGTTGATATTGTTAGTTGTCTCCCAGAAGCAAACCCCATCTGTTCCGACTTAGCAAGCTGCTTGAACTGAATTTGATGCACAAGTCCCTAAAGCTACACATCCTGAACCATCAGTATTACACTTTGTACCTGAATTTATATTAAAAGAATTGCATCCAGCGTATGTTGTCAATGATTAAACGTCAGCTTGTGTTGCATCGGAGCATTACTTTAATCGACAAGTACCTGTATTTGCAGCAGTTCCAGCAACCCATTGGCATTTTCCATCAGTTCCAGAATTTCCACAAGCTGTTTGCGTTAGATAAGCCACACAATAAGTTTGATCGATGCACTAGCTTCCATCACTAACACATTTTGAACCCCATTTAGCACAGTCAGCATTATTAGTTCCCTTGAATTCGGAACAAGAAGAAAAAACTTAACATTATGGAATAGTCTAGGTTGATGTCTGTCCCCATCCACAAATGCCATCTGTTCCAACAAAGCAACTTGGCTTTGTTAAATTAGCGCATTTATCGATTGCAATACATTTGGTGCCATCAGTTGTACACAAGGATGAGGCTAACTAACAAGTTGAGTGACTAGTGTATAATAAACTACTGCAACCAACATATTTTTAGCATTATCCTTAGAACCATATACATTGATTACCAGATCCATCCTTTATACACACTGTTTTTGCCAAAGTTGAGCAAGTTAATGTTAATGATGACACACAACTTACACCATTAGTTCTGCATCCATTAAGATAAGTATTGCAAACATCATCACTAGCTCCAACTGTATTGTCCTCACATTTGATTGGCCTGCAAGAATTATTTTCCCATGTGCATGATCCTTAAGTATCTTTGGATTTTGCATTTTAGCAAATTGTCCAAGTTTTGTAATTTGAGCAAAAGTCTTTTGTAATACAACCTGCTCCAGTTGTTGTACATTATCCTTAAACTAACCTAGCTGCACATTGACTATCTGTAGTCAAACTTGGTGGTAGCAATTCACAGGTCAGATTCACGCAATTTGAAGAAGCTTTAGTAGCATCCCAACCACAGGTGATTTATGTAGCTCCAGTAAGAAGTAAATTATTACAATCATAGGCTGTTGTAATAGATGAGCATGATGTTGGTCTTGTTGAGCATTGACTTCCCGTAGGAGAACAATTTAATGAAGAGGCTCCACAAATGTTTAGATCCACAATGTCTGTGCATTTAGATGACTTTGGTATGCATCCAAATCCACTTGTAACGCAATTAGAGTGCCATGTTTTACAATCAAAATCAGTTTTAAATGAAAATGGAGCATTAGTACAGACACTATTTGAATAGCAAGCTGCTAAATTTGTACCAATTCCTGTTCCAGAGCATGGACCGTCTGTTGCTTTATATAATTTACAGGTATCCTATGTTCCTTAGAATTCAGCACAGGTCTTAGTGTTATCCCAGCATCCCCTAGTTCCATTCCATATGCATTTACTAGGATACCAGATATCGCAATCTAAATTTGTTAATGCTACTGTGTTATCAGTGCATAATTTATTTGTGCATTTATCACTTAATTGAGGATTTTTATTATTATTATTGCATAAAATTCCATTTCCTTTAAATTTCAAGCATTAGGTTTGATCTCCATTATATTTATCACAAGTTTAGGTGGATTCTATACATCCATTTCCATTGGTTAAACACCCTTTTAAGAATAAATTACATTATTAATCTGTTTTAGTTGTATTTGGAGCATCTGAACATTTTCTCAGTTAGCAGGCAGTCGACTAATCTAATACACAACCTTAAAACCAATCATAACAACTTTAATCATTTTAAACCAGAGGAGCATTTAGACATGATTTATTTTCACATATTTAGCCAGATGAATATCCGCATTTGTTACCATCTGAGTTTTATGAAATGCTACAGGCTGACACTGAGTTATCAGAGGATAAAGAGGGAATTGTGTAAGTACAATCAGATAAGGTTGCTACACATTTTGAGCCTTATGTGATGAATGTACATTATTTTCCATTACCTAGGTTATTGCAGAAGGTAGCCTTGTCAGAATCAGAAGTTCCTTAGGGTGTGATTGTAGTGCAATCTAGGGATTCAACACATCCAGTTCCATCATATGTGCATGTTGATGAATAATTTTAGCATGTCTAATAATTACCTCCTATTATATCAGAGCAAGATTTCTCTGAACAATTAGTAGTACTTTTTCCGGAATTATAGACACATTATTTGGAGCTTGCTGTGAACTGTAAGCAGAAGGCACTCTAATCTGACACACCACTACCTATAATGAATTCATCACAAGTTGATGGACGATCAATGCAGGAGGTCCCATCAGAATAGCAATAACTTAGGTAACTACTACAATTGGATTGAGATATGTCAGAACAAGCAAAATCTTTACAAAATCCTCCTGAACCAGAATATCCACACCTTTTTTAGCTTGCTCCTGATCCTACCACTAGTTTTGAACAATATTATAAATTAACTTGGGCTGATGACTAGAAAGTTGCATATTGTGAACATGAAGTTAAGACAGTTGGTGAGGCTCTATCAAGACAATAGTTTCCAGATTGAAAATTGCAAGTCTCACCTGCTAAATTTACGAGTCTTTAGCAGTACATCTATTTATTTATGTCGTTGGCAAGGCTCAAAGGGTAATAGCTACTGCAAGTTGCTACTAAGTTATAACAAGAGCCAGTTTAGGTAAATTAGAACACGCATTTCTAGCCACTTTTATCCTATCCACTTATACAGACATCGTGCTTTTCAGTATTAACGATTGTATTTCCAAGTTAAATATCTGAGCAGGTATTTGCAGCTATACAACTGTTTGTAGTGACTTAGAAAGTACATTTATTGGAACTTAAATCTTGAAAGTTTAGACAATATTGTGCTTTTGAAACATTTGAGGATCCTTAAACAGAGTATGAAGAACAACTAGATTACATCAAATAGCACTACCCAGAGTAATACCCACAACTAGACATATAACTTGAACATTAACTAGCTGATGTTGGACTGATAACATCAGAACATGATTTAACTTTGCAATTTGATTATCCTGAGGAGAATGAACAATAATTAGTTCCATCATATGTTAGAGCATTACAGTATTTTAATCCATCCTATAAGCTGATTCCTGATGCAACGCTAAATGATCCACAGTCGTTTGCCTTAATACATTTTCCTCCTGATTAGTACCAGCATTTAGTAGGTCCATCGATTTTCAAATTATAGCAATATTATTAGGCTTAGGTTTGTGAGAGTGTGCTTGAAACTACATATTAATCGCAGGAAGTAGGGACAGAGCATTATCCATTTGATGAATTATATATACAATTTTGTTTTTTAGTTGATTCAACAACGAGCTAACAATTCAAAGATTTCTATGAATCATTCAATTTAGATGGGATAATATGAGCTGAACAAGTAGAAGCTGGTGAACACTTCAGTTTTGTAACTTGAATGCATGTTTGAGTAGGGTCGTAGCATGTAGTTCCATCTGATAAACAACCCGCCAACCAATTATTGCATAAAGTGTCTGTATTAAAAAGTAAAGTTCCTGTTGGAATGGCATCTGAGCACTATTTCTGTTTGCATTGCTTATTAGTCTTAGTTAAATCATTAACGCATTATAAAATATTTCCACTTAAATCCTTAGCACCTTTAACTGTTGTACAATCATCCTTAAAATATGTTGTACAATCACCATCTGTACAGTTATCTATTCCATTGAAGAAGCAACCTGATGTAGTTGTCCACTGTTAACAAAATTAGTCATTTGTGATAGCAGTAGTGGATTATTATTTCGCAATACTGCAAGTTTTATCTTAACAAAATGATGAAGTACCAGAAATTAAATTTATACATTAATTTTAACCTGATAAACCTTTGAAATTTTGACAGGATTATTAAGTGCCCTAATATTAGTTACATGGAGCTGAGGCATCCAAGCATCCACCTGAATTCGATCCATTGAAAAAGCAACCCTTCAAGTATTTAGCACACTATTAATCGCTATTGAGTTCTGTTAATGATATTCCGAATATAGTTGCAATGTCCTAGCAAGATATATTTGAACAAGTTCCTCCTATCCACTAACATTTTCTAGAATATGTGATTGTTGAACCAATTGGTTTATAAATTTAATTATTAAACAAACACTACGATTAATTCTTAAAATTGGTACAATCTGATACTCCTAAACATACATTGTTTACCTGTGAGCATGAATTGTTTCCAGAGCAAGTTGTTGCTAATTGAGCATCTTCACATTTGGGAAGAGCTACACATCCTTATCCATTTGTATAACATAGATATGAGTAAGTCTAGCATTAAGTGTTTTATGTAAATGTTTTATCAGCATCTGCACATTATTTTGCCTAACATGAACCATCTGTTGTTTAAGTAGGAGGAGCAAAACAATTACCATCACTGCCCTTATATTAAGCGCAAGTGGTTGCTGTACCTGTATAAGAATTACAAGTCGAAAGGACATCTATACATCCAGCACCAGTTGTGACACACCCTGTTTTATAACTATTACAAGAGGTATCATCTTTTAATGTATTAGGAGCTTCTCTGCACACTCTTGCAGCACAAGATGCTTTTGCAGTTTCAGTGGAACTAGTTCCTTTGCATTTTCCATTTAATCCTACATAATTCAAACAATTAGCATTAGTATCATTGTATTATTCACAATTCTAGAGGACATCTGTACAAGTCAATCCATTGCTGATGCAGGTTAATCCCTTAATTGCTGCTTTACAGGCATCATTGGTTGTAAATGATGCATCACTGCATTTTAAGGCTCTGCAAGTTGTAGTAGTGGCTGTTGTGGTGTCATCTGTGCACCAACCATCGCTTCCTTTAAAATCTGTGCAAGTATCAGTCTTTTTGAAATTAATGCATTATGGCAATGGAGAATCAACACACCCTTTTTATCTCGTAACACAAGTTTTAGAAGGCTGGAATGCTACACATGCTGAGTCAGTGTTATAATCAGTAGTTTTAGGGGCATCAGAACACGAAAGTGCAACACAATTTGTTGCTGCTGAGTCTGTAGGTTTTCCGCAATTTCCATCACTTCCGATTCTTCCTACACAATTATCGGCTACTTTGTATGTTGAGCAGGTTCCAAGTGTAGTATCACAACCAGCACCATTACTTAAGCAGTTGCTAATCCAACTTTAGCACTATTTCAATGTGGTATAGGTTACTGGGGCATCTTTACAAGTCAATTCAGAACAAGTTCCTGTGGCGTCTGTGGTCACTGGAGCAATCCACTTACATTTGTATGGTTGGACACTTCCTATGTTTCCTGATTGAAAATATATATTTGATTACCTTCACACTATTCCTAACTTTTTGTGTAGGTTGAGCATTAGGCTATCGGTATGCATTTGGTGGTATCTGTAGTGCATTAGTTTGATATGGCTTGGCATAGAGCATTAGTTGTGTTGACATAGGCAGTACATCCTGTGAAAATCTAACATGTGTTGTTCAGCCAAGCACAACCAATCGTCTGGGCACAAAGAGTTACATTAACCAACCCGCAATAAGTCTGTTGAACTACCTGAGGTTGAATAAATTGAATGCAAGCACCTAATTATGAGATTTTGATGATTACCTGTTTCAGTAGTATTAATTTGTGTTATATTACCATTAGTACTGTTGCCAGTTAGGTTAACGCTAGTTGTCCAAGCACAGCCTGACAGAGACTGACAGTCTTGTGAATTTAATAGGTTGGAACAAGAGCACTGCTATGTCTTAGGATTCACTATCGTTTAAGATTTTATCAGAATTATGAATAGGCATATAAAAGCTAATTAATTTTTCATATTAATTAATAAATTTTAAAAAACATATAAGTTTATATAGTTAGGTAAAAAGATTATAATAAGTCTCCTTCCTCTTTTTATTATGAAAACTTGATAAAACTTTATTAGGAATGATTTTAAGCCAGCCATATAGGTTAACGTTTTCCTGAGTGATTTCTTGTTTTCAATTTGCAACTTTAATCCATCATTGGGTAATTTTATATTTTGTAGGGTTAAATATCATAAACGCGTGATGAAAATTCTAACCTACATTAGGAAAGCTGGAGATATCATGAATTCAGACATGTCAACCACGGATCAAATATATAAGAAGATATTATATTATTATATTACTATATTTTAAAAGGTGAAATACATAAGGTATTTAATTTATAAAATTCTTTCCGATAATATATATTATTAAATATCAAATCTTTCATATCATTCCAATTGTAAAGACTAATAAATAGAGGACATAGCCTAATGAATTAGTCGTATTAGTGTTGTTAACGGTGTTATTTATGGTGTTCAAATTGCCACATGCTTGGCAAGTTTATGAGGTTGGGTTCCATGTATATGTATTAACTGACTTATCATAACATAATGTTGAAGTCAAGGTATTGGCATTTCCAGCAGCACAAACCGTTCCACTCAAAACGCATATTTAGTATGTTGCTAAGTCAAAGCTTGGAATCGGATAACAAGTTGAACCTTATGCTTTAGTAGCACAAGTGTGACTTGAGCATGTTGTGGATGTTCCATTGGTTACAAAGTTACATGATGGGTTAGTACTGCATGCAACTGAGTCACTATTAGCGTCAGAGCATTATGAAAATGCTTTACAAGTTCCTATGGTTGGAGAAGTCGAATTAGCGGGTGTGAATGCACATTATCCATCTGTTCCTTTGCCTGAGCAAGCTTCTTTGGTTGTATAAGATGAACAAGCAGCTTTGGGAATACACTTAGTACCATCTGAAACACAATCTACCTTATTAATAGCTAAAGCACATTATGCTGATGTGGTTAATAATAAATCTGTGCAAGTTTTTAATCGACAGGATTATGTTGAAGTGGTGTTAGTAGAATTTGTCGTAGCCCAGAAGCAATCACCATCTGTTCCTACCTAGCAACCAGCTTAAACTGAATTAGATGCACAAGTTCCTAAAACTACACACCCTGTACCATTTGTATTACATTTAGTACTTGAATTTATGATAAAACTATTGCATCCTGCATATGTTGTAAGCGATTAGACATCAGCTGAAGTTGCATCTGAGCATTACTTTAATCTACAAGTTCCTGTGTTTGCAGCAGATCCAGCAACCCATTGGCATTTTCCATCAGTTCCCAAATTTCCACAAGCAGTTTGAGTTGAATATGATGCACATGCAGACTAATCGATGCATTTAGTTCCATCTGTGAAGCATTTAGATCCCCATAAAGAACAATCAGTGTTAGTAGTACCATTGAAAGCCCCACAATTTGTGAAAACCTAACATTAAGCAGCTGTCTATCCAGTTGTTTGTCCCCATCCACAAACAGAACTACCATTATCCGTTCCTACGAAGCAACTTGCTTTCTATAAACTTGCACACTTATCTATTGCAATGCATTTAGTTCCATCGGTGGTACAAAAAGTAGAATAGGATTAGCATGTTTAATGATTAGTTTATGTTATGCTTGTGCAAGCTAAATAAGGTAAGCAAGCTCCTGAGAACCAATAACAAGGACTACCAGTACCATCTTTTAAGCACACTGCTCTCGCCAGGCTTGAACAAGTTAATGCTGAAGGTGTGACACAACTTACTCCATTGGTTCTGCATCCATTCAGGTATGTATTACAAATATCATCAGTTGCTCCAACTGTTTTGTCCTCACATTTGATAGGTCTGCATGAACTATTTTCCCAAGTGCATGACCCTTGTGTGTCTTTAGATTTAGCATTTTAGCAAATAGCCTAGGTTTTGTAATTTGAACAATTATCCTTTGTCACACAACCAGCTCCAGATGTTGTGCATTATCCTTAAGTTAGTTTGGCTGCACATTGACCATCTGTTGTTAAACTTGATGGTAGTAATTCGCAGGTTAGACTAACGCAATTTGATGATGCTTTTGTAGAATCCCACCCACAAGAAATTGATGTTTATCCAGAAAGTAGTGTATTATTACAATCATATGCTGTTGTAAATGATGAGCATGAGGTCGGTTTTGTTAGGCATTGATTTCCAGTTGATGAACAACCCAATGATGAGGCAGTACACACTGTTACATCAACTATGTCTGTACATTTAGAAGTCTTTACTATACAACCGAATCCATTTGTAACACAATTAGAGTGCCATGTTTTGCAATCTGCATCTGTTTTGAGTGAGGTTGGAGCATTAGTACAGACACTATTTGAATAGCATGCTGCTAATGTTGTACCAATTCCTGTTCCTGAGCATGGGCCATCTGCCGCTTTGTAGATTTTACAAGAATCCACAGTTCCTTAAAAGTCGGCACAGTTTTTAGTCTTATCCCAACATCCTTTTGTTCCATTCCATATACATAGATTAGGGTACCAAGTGTCGCAATCTGAATTTGTTAATGCTGTTGTGTTATCAGTGCATACTTTATTGATGCATTGGTCAGTTTTTGAGGGATTAGCATTTTTATTATTGCATTTAATTCCAGCCCCTGTAAATTATTGGCACATGGTTGCGTCTCCTTAATATTTATCACAGGTAGCAGAAGATTCGATACATCCAGATAGGGTGGTCACGCAACCACTTCTGTATTAACCGCATAAGGCATTTGTATTTGCAGTAGTAGGAGCATCATTACAATTTTTTGGAGCGCATGAATTTGAATAATCAATTTAACATCCTCCCCAACTCTAACATTCTTAGTCAGTTGAAGCTGTAATAGCGTTTGCACACGACCTATCTTCACAATTGTTACCAGCAGAGTATCCACAATCAACTAGTTTGCAAGCACTTTATGATTTAGAAAATGATAAATTAGGAATGGTATAATTTGAACAAGAATCTCTAGCTGTGCACTTAGTACTTCCAACTATGAAAACACATTTTGAACCATCTGCAATCTGCTTGCAATAATTTGATTTATCTGTATCAAGTGTTCCCTAGGCTGTGAAATCAGAGCAAGTAATAGTATCGACACATTTTGATCCATCATAATAGCAGCTTGATAAATAATTTTAGCATGTCTGATTACTGTCACTGGTTGCAAGATCACCACAAGTTCTAGGAGAGCATACTGTTGTACTAGTGGTGGCATTATAACCACATTTTATAGAGTCAGTGAACCCTGTTAGTTATTTGCAGTAGGCAGCCTTATCTGTTACTCCTCCTGGAATTGTGTATCCACTACATTGTTATACAATTTCGATGCATGAAATACCATTGTAAAAACATTGCATATATGTGGAACAAAGAGCAGAGTCTGTTACTGTAGAGCAAGTCAATGTTGTACAATTTGCTCCATCTGTCCATGAACATGCTAATCCTACAGAATCATTAAATTTCAAGCAACTTGCCTTTTTTGTATCATCAGTGGCTGATCCTGATGCTGGATCTATAGGTTTGTATAATGCACAATTATTTTGAACATCTGAACATTTGGTTAAATCTGTTTAAAGTAATGAACAAATAGTTCCATTAGCTTTTCTAGTAACTTTGCAGAAATCTTGTTTTTAAGCGCTTGATAGGGATGATACAGCAGCATTCGCAAAGGTTACCAATGCGCATGTGTTAGTATTTGAACAGTTTGTAGTTGATGTTGAAGCATCATAATTGCAATTTATAGAAGTGGAATCAGCCAAAGATGAACAATACTATGCTTTCTTAAAGGCTGTATCATAGATTGCAGCATCAATAGAATATAAATTGCAAGTAGCTTTCTGTTCATAACATTTGATAACACTTGAATATCCTGAGCATTTGCCTAAATAGCCGGAACAGTCAGAAGCACTGGATGCTACTATCAAATCATTGCAGGTTCTTGATGAACATTTTGTGGCTCCTGCTATAAAACCGCAATATTCTGAGTTGTTTATGGCATATGATTAACAGTAAGAGGCAGCACTAGCATCAGAACTTCCAGTTGGTATTGGAAAAATCGTGCAATCGGGGATCTCTGAACAAATTTATCCACTAGTGTACCAACAAAAATTTCCTGGAACTTTATAAAAACTCCAGCAATATTGTTATGCATCATTTCCTGTGTAATTATGTAGATACTATGAGCAATTTGTTGTTGTACTGCATTTACTAGTAGTAGGGTTATAACTACAATTAGTACCATCTTAAATATAAAGTTAGCAATTAGCTGCCTTGTCTGAGTTAGTTGTTAAATTTAGTGGAACTGTATGAGCATCACAGGAGGAGAAATCTTAACAGAGGTTTGTTGTTTTTGTACATTATGATTTTAATTGTGTATTAGTGAGATATGTAAGACCAAGATTATTACACTGGCTAACTGTTCCTTTATAAGAAGCACAAGTAGCAGTGGTTGGGTCCACACATTTCGTTCCATCAGTGAGGCATCCTGTTAGCCATGTATTACATAAGGAATCGGTGTTAAATAGAGTTGCTCCATTTGGTGTTGCATCTGCGCAAGTTCGATTCTTACATTGATTATTTGTTTTTGTAGCATCTTTTGCACATAATAAACTTTTTCCACTACTGTCTTTTGCTGTAGTTACTGTTGTGCAATCTGTAGAATAATAGGTTGTGCAATCGAAATCTGTGCAACTGTCTTTCCCATCGAAATTACATCCTGTAGCTTAGAATGCAACACAATCACTCTACTTAGTGAATGAGGTTGTTGACTGAGTTTTGGCAGATGAGCAAGATTTTTTCACGCAAGGAGCAGGAGTGGAAGCATTTGAACTTGTATTAATACATTGATCCTTTCCTTGACTTCCCTTGAAATTTTAGCATGTTGTTAAAGTTCCTATATATTTTGTACAATCATCATTAATATCGATGCATCCTCCTGCTGCAGCTCCTCCAAATACACAGCCATCTAATTTAGCTTTACATGTTGCATCATCTTTCAAATCAGCTAAAGTAACACTCAGTTTTGTAGCAATATCTGCACAAGCTATGTTTGAACATGATCCACTTGACCACTAACATCTTCTTGAATATGTAGTTGTAGAACCACTTGGTATATAACTTTAATTATTAAGTAAGCATTAAGATTGAGTTTTGAAATTTGAACAATCTGATAATCCTAAGCATAAATTATTAACCGAAGAACATGAATTGTTGCCTGAGCATGTTACAGGTAGTAAAGCAGCATCACAACTTGTCAAAGCAGTGCATCCTTATCCATTTGTATAGCATAGATATGAGTAACTCTAACATTGACTGTTTTATGTAAATGTTTTATCAGCATCTGCACATACTTTTGCCTAACAAGAACCATCAGTTGTTTAAGTAGAAGGAGCATAACAATTACCATCACTGCCCTTATATTAAGCACAAGTGGCTACTGTACCTGTGTATGTGTTACAGGCTTAGAGAGTATCTGTGCATCCAGCTCCAGTTGTCACGCATCCAGTTTTGTAACTATTACAAGAAGTATCGTCTTTTAATGTATTTGAGGCTTCTTTACAAACTCTTGCGGCACAAGATGCTTTTGCAGTTTCAGTGGCACTAGTTCCTTTGCATTTTCCATTTAATCCTACATAATTCAAGCAGTTAGCATTAGTATCATTGTATTATTCGCAATTTTAGAGGACATCTGTACAAGTCAATCCATTGCTGATGCAGGTTAATCCCTTAACTGCAGCTTTACAGGCATCACTTGTGGTGAATGATGCATCACTGCATTTTAAGGCTCTGCAAGTTGTAGTAGTGGCTGATGTGGTGTCATCTGTGCACCAACCATCACTTCCTTTGAAATCTGTGCAAGTATCAGTTTTTTTGAAGGTACTGCATAATGGTAGAGGAGAATCAACGCATCCTTTCTAAGTAGTTACGCAAGTTTTGATAGGCTGGAATGCCACACATGCTGCGTCAGTGTTATAAGCTGTTGTCATAGGTGCATCAGAACATGAAAGTGCAACACAATTTGTTGCAGTCGAATCTGTTGGTTTTCCACAATTTCCATCACTTCCTATTCTTCCTACGCAATTATCAGCTACTTTGTATGTTGAGCAGGCTCCTAGTACTGTATCACAACCAGCTCCAGTGCTTAAACAGTTGCTTATCCAACTTTAGCACTATTTCAACGTTGTGTATGTGGTTGGGGCATCTTTACAAGTTTATTCAGCACAAGTTCCTGAGGTTCCAGAGGCAGTCCACTTACATTTGTATGGTGGAACACTTCCAACATTACCTATAAAAATAAAAAATTGAACTACCTTCGCATTATTATTAGCTTTTGGTATAAGTTGAACATTAGGCTATTGGGATGCATTTAGTAGTGTCTGTTGTGCACTAGGAGGATATCGATTGACATAGCGCATTTGTCGTATTCACATATGCGGTGCATCCTGTGAATATTGAACATGTATTATTAAGCCAAGCACAACCTACAGTCTATGCACATGTAGTTGAATTTAGGAGTCCACAATACGTTGGAAATGTTACCACACTAGTAAGTGATATATTACAAGTCCCTAAAATTAATAAGATTCATTACCCGACACGGTAGTTGTTGAATTTGTAGAGGCTGTGGAGTTTGTAGAATTGGTTTAGGTAGCTGTCCATGAGCAGCCTTATTAAGCTTAGCAATCCGCTTAATTTAACAGATTAGAGCATGCGCACCCTTGGGTTTTGGGATTTACTGTGGTTTAGGTAACCACTATTACAATTATCAGACTTACCACGACTATCTGCTTAATCATATAATATTTAATTGAAAATATTCAAATTAAAATTTCAAGCTTTATACATCCAAGAATAAATTAGGAAAATCATACGTCAGTGAATAAACGTACAGGTTTATATTACATAAATTTAATTAAAATTCTTAAAGGTAGAGATAGCTTTGGTTGCCACTCCAAAAATAAGGTGTCATTATTATTTATCATATTAACCACATTATATCATGTATTGAATTCCTGATCAGCTAGTCTCTTTGTTATATCGAAAAATAGAGTTAATAATTACCATTTATTTTTTAGATGGCCTAAGGCTCTTTATTGTGTCTTATACTCATTATTTTGCTCTGTTGGGCTCACTATGATACATTTGGTTGATGAAAATCAGATTTTTTCTTAACCTAACTCGACCTTCTTAAATTTCATAAATTCGTCTCCGTACCAAAAATTAAAAAGGTACTTGGTATATGTATTAGGGTCATATTTAGACATAATACTTATATAGGTAATCACCCAAGAATAAATTATCTAAAAGAAAACCCCATATTTTCCTATTTATTTAAAAATTGAAATACTGAGACTCTAAAAAATGTCAGTTAGACTCTTATATACATAAAGTTGATAGCGAATATAGGTTATTGGGACTGCAAGGAATCTCTGACAAGTGGTTTTTCTCAATAAAAACTGTAATAGTTCAACCTAACTTCGTTATTTCATAAATATATATTATTAGAATCAACAAAAGTTTTTCTAATATTGATAATCATTTAGATTATCTATTGAATACAAACTATGCTGCATATATATAGAAAGCTGAGGTAAATGCATTAAAATATTGTTGTTTCTCCTTAATGAAAAGTGCTATTAACAATTATTGAAGGTATCAAAAAGAGATATTTATGATTTAATAATGTGACACATATCTTTAAAGCTATAAGAATTGGGAAAGATTATTAACTAGAAGTTATTGAGTTTTCATCAGAATCATATGGAATAAATAATAAACTTAGATAATTAAGTGGGAATTAAATTAATTTATATCAAGATTTACTCAAAATTATGAGAGAAAGAATATCCCACAATTTAACACTTTTGGAATTCCTTTTTGAAAAGATCATAGAATAATTAGAAAGAATATGGGTAAATGAATATATTAATATGATTATTGATATATTTTACGACATCTCCTCAAAGCATATTGTAATTTTAAGATATCATCGGATAATTTTAAATCTCTCTATTATAAGAGCACCCTTGTGTTTTAAAAATATATATTTTTATATGCATCACAAAGAGAACAGCTCAGATATATATATTTTATCAATTAATTTATATTTAGATATATTCTTTAATCCATTCTGATTAGGTCTTCTCTGGTTATGAGAATTATGATAAAAAATTCCCTGAGAATATATTATATTATTCATCTATAAGGGCTCCTGAATTTAATTAAAAATAAATTAAATCTTTTTTTAAAAGAAAAAAAATATAAAGCATTGCATGGATCCAAATTAAACATAAGAAATTGAATAAAACTGGGAAGAGGTACATATTTATATTCTATAAAAAGAGAGTCGAAAGATTTGAGGAATTAAATTTAAACAAGGATTTATTAAGAGGAATATTTGCATTCGGTTTTGAAAATCCATCAGCCATTTAATAAAAGGCTATTAAACCAATCATATTAGGAAAGGATGTTTTAGCATAAGCATAATCAGGTATTTTTAAAATATTCATTAATTTTTTATTCATTAGGTACTGGAAAGACAGGTACATTCACTATAGGATCACTCTAATTGATTGACCCTGCTGTTAAGAAGACACAAGTCTTGATATTGGCACCTGTTAGAGAGCTTGCTAAATAAATTTATGATGTTGTAAAAGGAATTGGCTAATATATGAATATTGAGGCATTTTGTTGTATTGGTGGTA
This sequence comes from Paramecium bursaria, assembly GCA_016759055.1. NCBI lineage: Eukaryota > Ciliophora > Oligohymenophorea > Peniculida > Parameciidae > Paramecium > Paramecium bursaria. The sequence continues at coordinate 24,161 of VMTU01000272.1, read as the reverse complement.
CTTCCATGACATAGACACGTGAGAAGTGCTAATAAGGAGTTCACATTTTGATTGCCACACCAGGAAGACTTATTGATATGATCAAGAATAAATTCTTAGATGCTGCCTATGTTAAACTTTTAGTAATTGATGAAGCTGATCAAATGTTAGATGCAGGATTTTTGGAGAATATTTAAGAGATATTGATGAAAATTCCCGCTGAAACATAAATCGCCCTATTCTCAGCAACATTCCCACCAGAAATTCTCAACTTATCTAAAGGACTATTTAGGGAAAACTAATTAGCCAAAATATTAGTGAAGAAGGAATTATTAACTCTAGAGGGTATCAGATAGTTCTACATACCAATCGATAAGGAGGAGAATAGGTCTAGAATATTGATGGAATTGTATAAGAACTTAAGTGTCGCTTAATCGATTCTATTCTGTAATTCTAAGAAATAGGTCGATGATTTGACAGAGAAACTAAAAGTAGAGGGATTTGTTGTTAGTAAAATTCATAGTCAAATGGATTAGAAGGAAAGAGAATAAGTTATGAGAGAATTCAAAAATGGAGCAGCAAGAATATTGGTCTCAACCGATCTAATGGGTAGAGGAATAGATGTCCAACAACTATCTCTAGTCATTAACTATGAATTCCCAAGATTAAAGGAGTAATATCTCCATAGGTATTTTATCTAATCTAATCAATAATAGAATCGGAAGAGCAGGTAGACATGGAAGAAAGGGAGTCGGAATCAATCTTGTCAGTCAATAGGAAGCTGAATAAATATTAGAGGTAGAGAAGTATTACAACACAAAAATCGAGAACATGCCAAACGATTTAACAGAAGTCGAGAAGGAATTGGTTTGAAATATAATAGGAACATAATTAAAAAAATATTTTCAATAAATATATATGAATTCTTATATATCCTATGGTTGTCTGATATGACATATTTTGTGCTTTGCCCTTAGACTGTATAATTGTATATTTAAATGTTATGAAAATTTATTTCATAATTTCATCATAGGTCTTCTAACTTCTTAATTAATTCATATGCCTGTTACATATCATCAACCTTATATATTATATAATATATACCACATGTGTAGCAGGATCAACTTAATCATTATCACCTTTAAAAATTCCTGTTCTTACTAAAATAGATTTCCATCCTATATTATTTGCTCCTCTAATGTCGCTTTTTGGATTATCTCCTATCCTTTTATAATTAAATTAATAATACATGTATATGTTTCCAACATTTGGGTTCCTCTGATGTATTAGATTCTCTACATATATAAATGTATTATTAGTGGGCTTGCCATAATAAATTATATTTGGTTCTTAACCAAACCTATTCATACACATAGTTCTTAGAGCAGCAGTAAACAGACCAAATGCAACTCTAGGAAGTCTGAAACTATCTGGATAAGTGTAATCGTTATTAACTACATAGATAGGTGTTTTGATATCAACTCTTAGAATATCGAGAATTTGTTAATAATCATTTTCCCATTCATTTGGATCATATACCACGAATATTGCTTCAAATTTTTGATCTAAATTGACACCTCTCTACTTTAAATTGAATAATATTTCTTCAACCTCATGCTGCTCATATGTTTTAAAATCGAATTTATTTCTTATTGCTTACAACTCACCAATAGTGATAAATTATCTTAGACCTGAATCTTCAGCTATTTCCCTGATTTTACCTGCTCCACATATCAAACAGAGTTTGTTTCGATATTCCTAAAAATAAATAATATTATTACTCCCATTATTGGTCTTAAAGGAGTAAAACTTAATATAAAATGCTCCTTTTATAAATTACTATTTAATATTTTATTTAATCCCTCAGCTTTCTCTGATTCTAACTGTCCTCCGCCATTTGTGAGTAGTAAAAAAGGAATTTATGGTTATTATAAGATATTGTTAACAACATTATCTGAACCTATGATTAATTGCTTAGCTCTAACAATGACACCATCAATATCAGATACGATAGCTGGTAATTTTTTCATTAAAAAGTTATTTCCTCCTTAGAGTAATAGAATTGTTAATTGTTATAATATAAATCAAATATATTCTAATTAGGTTATAACTAGAAATAAGGATTATATTTTGAGCCTTAAGCTTGACAATGATAGAAATTTAAAAACTTAAGCTTGCTTAATTAATATCCTCTATTATCCTAAATATATATTATATTTTTTATGATAAATACATTAATTTCTTTATTCATAATTTAGTTGAATTAACTCAACTTGCTGTATGACTAATTCAATTTCATAGACAGACAATCATTAATACATTATTACATCAAACTTAGTAAGAATCATGCAATAACTGTTGCATATTTATCAGATTCTTAGACTTTAGAATAATTAGAAGTCAAATACTCAGCAGATCTTGAAAAACTATAAGTGATATCTAACAATTAAGTCCTCTTCAATTTAATTTAATCGGATGAAAGATAAATAGTCAAAATAGGAATGATTAATGAGATTGATGATTTACTTGTCAAATACCCTACAGATAAATTTTAATATTATGGTCTGTACAACAATTTAGTAAACTTAAAATATATATTTAGAACCCTATGAAAATAATCATCAATAGATGGAACAGAGGAATTAGAGTTTCGTTTCCAGAGTTTTACCCATAAGGAAATAATGGATTAACCTTGAAGTTTGGAACTGACGTATTTACAAAGGATACAGATGATGCTGAGTCCAAAGGCTAATTTTATCATAGATACTATGACTTTTAGATGAATGTTTTAACTGTAACAGGGAGTAATGATATGGATATCTTGATTTAAAGAAAATGAGATTGCATTCATAAATTTTTATAATTTATTAATTTACATCATAATTGCTCTATAGTTTTAATTAACTCGTATGCTTATTCCATATCATCAACCTATTTTAGATATTATAATTACCACATATTTTGCTGGGTCTTGCTTATCATTATCACCTTTAAATATTCCTGATCTAACTAAAATAGATACCCATCCGACATTGTTTGCTCCTCTAATGTCACTTTTAGGGTTATCTCCAATCCTTTTGTATATTTATTAATTGTACATGTATATGTTTCCTATATTAGGATTTTTCTGATGTATTAAATTTTCTACATATTTAAAAGTATTTGTTGATGGCTTACCATAATATATAATATTCGGTTCTTCTCCTAATTTTTGCTTACAAATATTTATCAATGAAGTTGTGAATAAGCCAAATGCAAATCTAGGAAGCCTAAATACATCTGCATAAGTGATATCATTATTGACAACATATATCGGTGTCTTTATATCATGTCTCAATATATCTATTATTTATTGTAGATCATTTTCCCACTCAATCGGATCATATACAATGAATACTGCTTCAAATTTTTTATCAATATCAACTTATCGCTATAGTAGGGTTTGCCTTATTTCCTGAATTTAAGAATCTCTGAATGTTTTGAAATCATATTTATTTCTTAAGGCTTAGAGTTCATTTATAGTAACAAATTCTTTTAGGCCTGAATCTTCTGCTATTTCCTTAATTTTTCCTGCACCACATACTAATGATAACCTGTTTCTGTATTCCTTAAAATAAGAGATCTTCATACACCCATTATCGATCTAAGTGGAGTAAAATTCAATATAATGTGATCCTTTTACAAGTTAGTTTTTAGAATTTTATTCAATCCAATAGCTTTATCTGATTCAAGTTAACCTCCCCCATTAGTTAGTAAGTAAAATGGTATGTGGGGTTTTTGCAAGATATTATTAACAACATAATCAGAGCCCTTGATTATCTGCTTTCCTCTTACTATAACACCATCTATGTCTGAAATGATAGCTGGTATTTTTTTCATTAATATGAATAATTTTTTAATTTCATTAGACTAATAGAATAACCTTTATGACTAGTTCAATGTTGTAGATAAGCAATCCTTAATTCATTACTATGTTAGACTTAGCAAGGATAACATGATCACTAATTAATATTTGAAGGAAACCTAATAGCTTGAAATAGCCTATTCATAGGAAAAGGATTGTTTGCAATTAATTCCCAACAATATGATATAAATCAATCTAAAGTAGTCTGATGAAAAATAAATTGTTCAAATTGGATAATTATCAGAGATAATCTAATTACTTGCAAAGTATCCTGATACGAAATATAAATACTATAGCAAATATAATAGTTATGTAAATTTATCAATCTATATAGAATCTTATGAAAATAGTAATTAATCATTGGAACAGAGGTGTTAGAGTTTCGTTTCCCGAATTTTATCCTCAAGGAGATAATGGTGCTACATTGAAATTTGGGACGGCGGTGTTTACAAAAGATACAGATGATGCTGAGTCTAAGGGCATTTTTTATCATAGATACTATGACTTTAATATGAATGTTGTCGGAGGTAATGGAAACCTTGATAAATAACCCATATATGCGAGAAGGAGATGATATATTTTTTATGAAATTATTTATTGCTTTAATATGGATCCCAAGTCTTTTAAGGAGTATCAATGAATATAAATTTTATTTTTGATAATTTATTCCTTCAAAACTTTAATTTATTTTATTTTATTATGATTACATTAATTTCTGTATTCATAATTTCGTTGAATTAGTAAAACTAACTCTTTGACTAATACAATTTCATTGACAGATAGTCACTTATAACTTATTACGTTCGTCTAAGCAAGAATCACCCAATAACTGCTGCATATTGGGCTAATAGAGATTCATTATAATTATTAGAGGTTTAATATAATTAAGATTGCGATTGCTTATAAGTGATATCAAGCAATTCAGTCCTTCTAACCCTAAAATAATCAGATCAAAAATAGATAGTTCAGATAGGGTATATATCATAACTAAATGATTTACTTGTAAAGTACCCAACAGATTAATTTGAATATTATTCAAGATATAACAATTTAGTATTAATCTATATATATTAGAACCCTAATAAAGTAATCATAAATAATTGGAATAGGGGAGTTAGAGTTTCATTTCCAGAATTCTACCCTTAAGGGGATAATGGTGAAACTTTGAAATTTGGAACTGCTATTTTCACAAAGGGAACCGATGATGCAGCATCGCAAGGTGTATTTAGTCATAAATATTATACATTCTAAAGTCAGTATGTGACTTCTAATGGAAATTCAGATAGTGTAGCTCTTTATGCCTCAAGGAGATGATTTTTTATTATAGTTTTTATATCATAATATTATTCTCAAATTCTTACTTTTGATGCGTATTAATCTTCCCCTCTTAAGCTCAATCCTTTATAAATATCTTATTAATTATTAATTATGTTCAGAGGAATTAAAAAAGCAATAAGACATCCAAAAACTATCTTGAGACCTGCAGCTAAAGCAGTTGTGAATGCAGTAGTCCGATCTGCAGTTCAGAGTGCTGTTGGAGCATTAGGAAAATGATATAATCATACAAAAAAAAGAATTCATTCAAGTACTAAAACTTCTTTTTCTCATCTCAAGCTCTAAAGTGAATGTTATTCTCTGTTATCAAATACTCATAGGAACTGGCTCTCATTTTTAAGTATATTGATGAGTTTAGACTAATAGAAAAACAATATATATATTGAATAGAAATTAATTAAATTTATTATAAAATGCTAATGATTGTTTAAGGTCGAAAGTATTTTGAATTGAGTAATGGAAAAAGGAATAAGCTAAGATCAATTAAAATCTCCTACTTCGCCTTCCCCATAACAAAGCATGATTCCATATTAATTTTTCCATAATCTGATACATGCAAATAAATAAAAATAAAATAGTTTAATCAATAATAAATTATTTTCCATATTAATGTCTACGGATTTCTATACTTAATTAAGGACGCTTGCGATAAACAAAATAACAGAAGGTAACAAAATAGTTATTTTCTAGGTAAAAACTAATTCATGAATGGAACTACTTATGAAGCAAAATTCCGTGGATATGAATTATTTAAATAAGGTGTGCTTGATCTAAAGTCGTATGCGAATTAAGAGCCTAATCCTTAAATAAAATCGATAGCTATCGAGAATGTTTCAAAATATATTACTGAATTAGAGAACAATAAGAAATATTTAGATTAGCATGCTCCTTAAATTGCATAAATACAACAATCCAATAATCAATAAAAAATTCAACAACAACAACCCTAAAAGATGGATCAAAGTGTTGCACCCTAAAAATTAGATTAAACATAATAAGGATAGGGATAATAGAAACCATAAGAAGATGTCAATGTAACCAAAATGAAGGAGAACCTATCTACTGCAATAGTGAAGGAGAAACCTAATGTATTTTGGGATGATGTAGCTGGTCTCTATCAAGCGAAGGAAGCACTTAAGGAGGCTGTAATAACACCTATTAAATTCCCTGATTGGTTCGAAGGAGTTCGAACACCATGGATGGGAATTTTACTTTATGGTCCACCAGGAACAGGAAAGACCTTTCTTGCTAAGGCTTGTGCCACAGAATGTGATGGTACATTCTTCTCAGTCTCATCAAGTGATTTGATTTCGAAATTTGTTGGAGATTCAGAGAGATTGATTAAGGAGTTATTTGGAATGGCTAGAGAAAAAAAACCTTCTATTATCTTTATTGATGAAGTTGATTCAATGTGTGGAGCTAGAGACTAAGCGGGAGGAAGTGAGGCATCTGCAAGAGTAAAGACTGAATTCCTCGTCTAGATGCAAGGAGTAGGAAATAACAACAATCAAGTATTAGTCTTGGGGGCAACAAATCTTCCATGGACCCTTGATCAAGCCATCCGAAGAAGGTAATTAAATATTATAACTCCATAGATTTGAGAAAAGAGTATATATTCCTCTTCCAGATTTAAATGGCAGACTCGCATTGATTACAAATAAGCTTAAGAATACACCAAATGTATTGACATAATAGGAGATGATGGATTTAGCTGAATAACTTGAGGGATATTCTGGTGCAGACTTAACTACACTTATAAGGGAGGCAGCATTTGAGCCAATTAGAAAGTCCTAGAGAGCAACTCATTTCAAATAAATCATGTCGAAAGGAGTATAGAAATGGATAGCTTGCTCACCTTCTGATCCATAAGGAGTTCAAAGAGGATTAAATAGTTTCTAAAGAGGAGAAGTGGAACTAGCACCAATAGAATATGTAAGATTTATCTTAATTAAAAGGATGATTTTTTAACTGTTAGATCTGTTTGCAAACCTACAGTAGCTCAAGCTGATCTTAAGAAGTATGAGGAATGGACTAAAGAATTTGGATAGGATGGTTGATAAATATAATCATAGTTAATATTTATTTAGTATGTATTATAAAGTTGCATAATTGAAGGTAGACTCGAAATACTAAAGGCTTCCCTCATCATCAATATACTAGTATAATTAATTAAGGTTAAGAAACCCATTGATGTTCTCTTAATAGTTCTCTATTTCTTCCTATATTAATAAATTTCTTACTTTAGATATTTCCTATAAAAGCTCATGTTACTGTTTTAACAACACATATAATGAACTCTTAAGGTATTTTTATAAAGGGTAACTTAAATCCTCATTCTTATTTTTTTGTACATTCAATAAAAGTATTCCATCTAAAATATAAATCATTAATGGATTGTTGGTTTTCTTTCTTAATTTATAAACATAATCCTCTATATTGTATGACTTCAAGCTTTTAGGATAACTAATCCGAGATTAGCTTATATTATCTAGAATTTGATGCAATTATTCTATTGATAGTCGACTTTCAACATTTCTATTTAAAAGCTAAGTGATGATTTATCTTACCCATGTTTATGTGTAAGGTTTGAAATTCAGTTGAAAGTTGTTTAGAACCTATTTTGTGGCTTCTCTATAATCATCACTGAATAATTATTTCCCTTGAGAAACCTCATAAATAGTTACACCTAATGACCACATATCACTTTTATGAGTCATTTTCCCATCCTGAAATGTTTCAGGTGACATATATGAGGGTGTTCCCAATATGCATTTGAAATTATTCTTCCCCTAAATAAATGAGAATCCGAAATCTGCAATTATATATTTTTAATTCTAAACCAATATATTAGATGGTTTTAAATCATTATGAACGATGTCTAATGTATATATAAAACTTACTTTTCTACTTTATATGCAATAAGGCACTGGTGATCTGGCTTACAAATTGATAAATATTTGCTTCTTAAGTGAAGTCAATTTTCTTCAAATTAGCTTAAAAATTTTATTACCAATACCTTCTAATGTTCCTTCCTCATAGAGCTCTGTAATAATGATTGTTTGTTTTGGTTCTTCATAATATTCGATTAACTTTAGAATATTTTCATGATCAAGGGATGATAGGAATTGGATTTCATTTCTAAGTAGGAATTTTTCCACATCCTCTTATTTGTCTGTTTTGATCACCTTAAGTGCTACTCTCTTACCTGCCTTAGAATATCCAGAATAGACAACAGATGAATAGCCCCTACCTATTTGGCGGTCTAATTTATAACTCATTATTTTTAATTATGCAATAAGAATTTGGATTCTATTACTTTTTTAAGTATGAATAGGAGACAGTTGAGTTCAGAAACTACTAATCCAATATTATCAAATACAACCATTTTGATGAGCACATCTATTTCTACTTTTTATAGAGAGAATAGTTTGTAAGATTAGATTATTTGATGGATTAAGATGTAATTTTCTATTAAAATAGTTAAGGGAGAAATTGAATGTTAACAAGGAAAATTTTTAAAAAATTATTTCCCAAGTATTAACCTAAGCTTATGATATTAGGCTCAAAACAAATATATAAGTTAATCTTGACTTGACCCTAATTTACATTAAGATTGAAGATATTTATAAAAGGCTGCAATTGTAAACAAATTAAAGATTTGAACAAAAATTTGGAGTGTTATTCCTTGAATACGATCAGTTTCAATAGGATTTTAAGACAAATAAAGAGAAATACGACAATTCGATCTAGGCGAGATAAAATTTCTATTAAAGTAGATAATCTAACAGCAATTTTTCTTGGATTCCTTGTTTCGAAAAAAGAAAGAAGTCCTCTAATAATTTTGATTAAGGATTAGTGACAGGTTATTTTTTGTTGAACAATTTTGAAGATTATTACAAATACAACATTAAATATCTACCAGATTAATGCAACAAAATTGTTAAAATCTTAAAAGACAACAAATAAGTTATCAAATCTGATCAGATTGACGTTTAAATATTGAATGATGTCGATAAAATACTACAAATGCGCAGCAATGAGGCTCAGTTATACATAAGTAATATAAAAGCGAAGTCTCAATTATAGAACTAAATCAATAGCTACCCAATATTAAAATCTCAAGTTTATGATTATTTAGAAAAAGTTATTTAGACTCTCTAGTTAAATAATTAGTTTGTGAATAAAGATTTCTTGTACTGCAGGATCATGAAAAATTTTATTATGAAAACATTGAATTCTGATTTGCAAAACAAGTAATAAGCAGTAAATTTTTTGAGGGAGCATTAACAACAGATGAATGATTAAATTTTTATGATTTTGAAAGACTTAGTTATGAGTTTATGATAAATTCTTATATTTTTTATTTAATAGAATAATGAGTGTTGAGGAAGGATATTATTATTTTTTCTCTACAAAAGATCCGGAATTAGAGAAATTTAGATCTTTTTAAAATATACCTAATGAACACTTGATACCTAATGGTGATATCTGTTACTATTAATTCAGAAAAAGTTAAAAGTTTTATCGTGTTAATGATCTATTTAATGAGAAAAATATAACTAAACTCAATTCAGACACCTACACACAAATTCATCAAAATATAAAATGTTTTGCTGAGAATATTTTCGAAAATATTAAAATTATCCCTGATATGGAATTAGAAAACACATTCATATAATTATAAAAAATTAAAATAAAAGGACGCTCTTAATTAATTCTATCATAAGAGGAAACTGCAATAAATGTTATTTTTATGAAATAATCTAGGCTCGTAGTGTTTCAGGATGAAGTTGAAAATTTTGAAAGGAATTATTTAAAATACTCGGAATATTTTTCATTAAATCTATCTGGAATAAAACATCAATTGTATAAATTGAGCTCATTTATTTCCAACAATGGTTAATCTAGTATTAAAGATAATGGAAAACCAATATAAACTTTCTTAACTAGAAATATACAAGATTCTTTGAAAAATTTCTAGGACGAGTAGTCGAAAAACTAACTACAATAAATATTCTATTTTATGCAAACACATAAACAGTTTAAATATATTGATTAAGATATCGATTTCACCGCTATTAATGATATCAAAAGTTTGTTCTAATAGAATAAACTTCAATTGTATGATAAACTACAATAATTATAATCATATTGTTTGACTGTTTCCTCAATTAAGGAATATCCACTTCTATTTTAAGAAATCAAGTCATATTTAGTGTAAGTTTAAATCTACTTAAGTTTGAATGAGAATTTTATAAATATTGAGATCACCGCTATTAACATAATGGGTGGTATACTGATGCCTTGCCTAAGGAGTGAAAATACTATCTTCTGTGATTATAAATAAATACTTAAATTTAAAGAATAAGAAATTAAGGATTATATTTTCTCTATTATAAAGAAAAAGATAAATGATTTATGATTAATTATAAATGCTTAATATATAACATGATCAAACTTTTCAAACTGTCAGCAAAATAAATAAATATAAAGGACTACGTTAATATTTCTTCTTTGACATAGAAGAAGCTCCCAAATATCATGAAATGCTCAGTTTAAAAATTCAATACAAGAGATATTGTGAAAAACTTAAATATTATATTTTCTATCGATCTTAAACATTGAGATTAGACTACTTAAAGGAGTTAATTGACTTTAATAAAATCAAAGTTTAATGGAATTTTGATGATTTGTAAAATAAAATATTAGAAGAGTATGAATTAATTGCCTAAATAAAAATCTATGATTAAGCAAAATTTTAAATCTATCCAAAATTAGATTTCGATTCTATTTACGTGATGAATTATATGAGTGAAATAAAAAAAATACAAATTATTTTTACAAAATTTGGGAGAGAATAAGGTGTATTAGTTTCCCTAAATCAATGTAGAATTTAATGGCCTAGAATTGATAAAAAATATCTTCAGGTATAAGATGATTCATTGAAAGAGCTCCCAAAATTATTTAGTCTCTCAAATATGGAGTTTTTTTACAAATTTGCAAAAGATTTAGAATTCGATATCAGTAAATACAAAATAATTTATTATAATATAAAATCGTTGCTCTAGTCTATTGACACAAGATTATTTGATCACTACATTGTTACATCTAATATAAAATATATGAATGATGCTTCGTACCTTATAAATAATATTGATAATATTTTCGCTTACTAGAATTAAATATAATATGATTTTTACGAAATAACCTTAGATAATGTTAAGTAACGAATGATTTCTAGGATCAGTGCATACGTAAATCAAGTTATTGATCACTTAGAACTGAATCAGTCATTTTAAATTGAGCTAAGAAATAAAATATATTACTATCTTGAGTCTAAAATAAAAACTGATGTTTTTAGTTTGATCAGAGACGATAAGTAAGAAAAACTCATTTAATAAGAACATGATAATTTAAAAAAAGTAATTTTCTAATATTTAACTAATTTTATCCAATAACTTTGATGTGTATAATTTTTATAGTTTATAAAATTTATAATATATAATTTTATTTTGGAAAATGGATTATACAATTCCTGTTCCAGCTACAAAAGATTAATAGGAATCAGTTGCGATCATAATTGTAGTGACATCGGCACTTACGATAGTTTGTACAATAGTATTTTTTGCATTCCTTATCCGTAATCCAAAATTGCATAATGTATGATAAATCTAATAGAGTTTGAAGTTTTCATGATAATGATGATAGTATTGGGAGATTTTATTACAGCAATGGCGATTGGTCTACCGACAGCGTTGTTATGGAACATGGGCTTTAATGAAGAATATTATAGTTCTTTATCTTGTATGGCGTCAGGATTTTTCAGATAGTTAGGAACTTTATTGGAGTTCTTTTGGTCGTTAAATATAGCACTTACAGCTTATTTCTCATTTGATGGAGAAACACAAAGGACATCCAAGATGATATTAGGATTTTTAGGCCCATTTTTGTTGAGTATGATGTACTTTAAAATCTTAGAAAAAGTCCAGCAATTCAAACTATGGTTGGTGTCTCAGCTTATGGACCATCAGCATACCCGGTTTATATTCCAGAAACTGGAGACTTAGTATAATTAAACAGCTCATTTTGTTTTTTGAATACTGGAGTAATATACCCACTATCTACTAATTTGATGTTTATATTCACTTTTGAGGCTCCCATAGTGCTGATTATGATAATAGTAACCTACCTTTTTATCAGAATACTCCTAAGAATTAAGAATGAATTTTCGACTAAGCTATAAACAAATTTTTACTTCCGACTACTTGCCTATCCATTCATATTAATTATTACTCAAATTTGGGTATTTATATTGTTAATATAGTTCATGGTTATCATAATAGTAAACATGTTCTATATAGTGGGGGCGTATGATTTTTAAATATTATGTTACACAATGTGTAATATAGCTGGCATACTTGATTGTTTTGCATATGGGTATACACTATTTGATTTAAAAGGTTTTTAACTTTTCTTAATTTAGATCAAACTGAACTAAGTAGTGAACTATAACTAGGAAATTCATTATAAGAAAAATTTAATTGAAAAAATAATATAATCATTATCCTCTTCTTATTGTTCCTCTTTTATTAAAACTATGTATCCTGCTATCATTTACGTCATCGTCGTTTAGATCAGGAATCACTACCCCATCCCTTTAATTTCGTTTCTCTTGCTTTAATCGATCAATATCCTCATTTTTATCATTTCCTTCAAATTATTATCGATTATCTCCTCTTCTAATTTTTCCTGAAAATTCTCCTCGATTATTTCCTCTATCACCACCTCTATCCTCTTCTTGATGTCCACCTCTATCTCCTCCTTTAGGACCGCCTCTATCACCTCTTCTCTCTCCCCCTCGTTTTATATCTTCATCCTACCTTTCTCTTTTCTCCTTCTTTCTTTATTCTTTTTGTTGGCGATGATAATCATTCTACTAAATATCATCTTTTCTTTGATTATATTGGTTATCCTAATGCTTTCTATCTGGATTGTCTCTAATATTATTTTACTGAGAAAATATTTGTTATGATTGAATGTTTCTATTGTCATTTTGGGGTTAAATGAATTAAAGATTTTATGATTAAGTAAATTAAACATTTTGTGGTTAATTATATTAAATGTTTTATTAAGGTCTGGCTTTTTATTATAAAAATTATTGATTGTTAACAGGCTGGCTATAATCTACATTATAAATTTAATTATTATTTTAAGACCTTGAATTGTTATTTTGATGCTGTTAGTTAATTTAGGATTGAGGTGGTTGTACATTATGAAAGTTATTCTAATGTTATGGCCTGTGACTCGAAAACTATTGAATGTCATTATAGTAAACCACATCCTCAAACTTATTATTTTGGTGGCTTTAATTTGTTGCAAATCTATTTTAGATCATCACTCCATTTTAATAATTATTCTATTAACTATTTTAAGGATTAAATTATTATGATGTCTGCATAAATTATGGTGGTTATTATTAGAATGGTTGTTATTATTAAAATGGTGGTTACGCAGATCTTTACTATGCACTGTTTTGAAATTATTAAGCATTCTTAATTTGATTTTAAGCATCATATCTGTTTTAATTATGAACATTATCAGGCCTATTATTAATATCAGCCCTATTAAAATCTGTTCTATCAAAATTATTGTCAGTTCTATTAAATTATCTCTCTTGCTAATGATGGTATTCATAGCGTTAATTGTTTTATTACTCCTTCTGTAGATAAGTGATAACTTTATTTCTTTTCTTCTCTTAAATTGGTCTCTTGTCTAGTTTTGGAGGCTTGTAATCGCTTCTTGGAAAAGGAGAATAGATGAATTTCTCAAATGGATTTTAGTGCTAGCTTGGCTATTTTATAGAATCTTCCTCATCTTCAGTATCTGTATCGTCATCAAAACAAATATCATCAGGTTAATTCTCTTCATTATCTAGGTGATCATATTCAATATGTCTTATGTAATTATTTTAATCTGTTTCTGATGGATGTTAGTAGCCAGGTAGTTAGGTATCCTAGAGGGATGGATTATAAGTTAACTTTATTATTAAGCTAGGAAATAATTGGTTTTCAACTACTTCTAATAATCCTTCTTCTAATGGTTCATAAATGAATTAGACAGTTTCTGTTGTAATAACATTTACCTAATAATTAAAAACAGATAATTACTTAATGGAGTCCTATGTTTCTTTATTTAAACATTTCTGCTAATTCTACTGCCTTATGGTAAGTATCTGTCTTTCCAATTATGAAAATTTCTGAACATTTTTTCGTATTTAGTAAAGATAGTCCTCTTTGAAAATAATTTACGATATCCTTATTCTTGTGGACCCTCAACACATTCTCAGATAGTTCTCTTGGATCAGCCTTCCATTTAACATATTTATCTTTTGTACTTATCATATAAATGTAAAAAATAATCAAAATTTATTTTTTAAATATTCTAGATAATCTTTATCCTATTTGGAAATATTTTGCATCTTGCTGATTATTTCTTTAAGTTTAAACTTTTTATTCAGCTATACTAGGAAGTTTTGATCTTTGCAATTTATGTTCGATAGACATAAAATATAAATTGAAAAACTAGTGGAATTATCGAATTGTTTAATTATTCTTGTAAATAGATAAAAGAGATCATCGGTATATAAATGATACTTCGTTATGAGATACAGAAAAGCTAACTATTGTCTTGCGCTCAGCTTTGATAGATTCTCCTTGATTAAAATATGGCTCATAATTTTAAATTATGCTGTATTCATTAAATTTAGGGATGATGAGCAAAGTACTTCAAATATATCTAACAACTGTAAGGTTGAATACTTTATTAGGTCACTCTCTAGTATGGTATCCCTCAATTCATAAAGTATTTCAGGGAATACTTATCTACCAGCCCTTACCAATGTTCTTAAGTAAAGGAGATCTAGTTTCATGGATTTTGTGTACAATTAAAGATTGACATGATCGAGTAATCGCATATTATACTCTCTATTTTATTTCATCATTAAAAATGATTATTTGAACAGGCTTTCTATATTTTGATCTCTCACCTAATTTAAAATCAACTAATAAGGTTCTCTTAAGTCTTCAGCCTCTTTTTACTTTATGTTGGTAAAGAGGAATTCTGTTGCATAAAATAGTATTTTAACATCTTTTTAATTTAGTTCATATTGCTGCAAAAAGTTACTTAGCAATAAGGAATAAGGTGTATAATAACTCTTATCTATTGTTTGATCCCGAAAAAATTATAGCTTCAAAATATCTAAAAATTAATTTTTATCTGGTTTAGTGTTTATAAAGTTCTAATAGAGATTAGTGATATAGGCAATATTATTTGACCCACTTAATTTATATCATAAAATACATGTCCTTCTATTTTCTGCACATGTCGTGGGATGCCAGTACTGCTTCATTCAAAGGGAGACTTTAAGTTTTTTTTTGTAAATTTATTGCTCCAAATACAAATTTTTTAGATCTCATTTAATTTTTATAATATTCAATTAACCTTCATTACCGCTAATGCATACCTACTTTTCTGTATTTGATTAGTCTAAAGTAAGTACACTCTTCTAAGTTTTTAGACTCACAAATGAGTTATCTGAGAGATTGTATTATCTTAATTCATGAACGCCCGATGATCCGCAGAAGACATAATTATCATTATGTTTGCTAAAATAATAAATATTTATTACTTGAATTAAACAGCATAGACATACATAGTTTCATTTTGATTAGATATGGATTTTATGAGTTTTCGTGTTTTAAAATCCCATAACTAGATCTAGTCTTCTGTTCTATATGACCCGCTCAATATGACGCCATTAGAGTAATCTAAAGCGTCTCCACTTATTGACGGACCATAAAATTGTGCAACACATGTTTTCTCTCTAAGATCCCAAATTAATATGTTTGCATCCCAACCCCCAGACATCAACAGATTGGGATTATCAGGTAGAAATTTAACGCTAAACACTCTATTTGAGTGTCCTCTATTGCCAAAGGATGCTGCTGAAAATTCATATGATAGTGCCTTAATGTCATCATCCCATACTCTAACAAAAAAATCTCTACCCCCTGTAGCTAATCTACTTCCATCATAATTATAATCCATACATAAGATACTATTGTCCTTATCCTTCATTGTATGGAGTTTCTTTCCACTAGGTGCATGCCAATGGGTTATATTACCATCAGCATCTGAACTCACTAAAATGGCTTTTGCCTTCTATTATTAATTAGGTCTCCATCTTATTGATGTAATTGGTTATTCATTAGGTTGGATTTGGTGTAAAACTTTATCATTAGTCAATATTTGTATTGAACCATCATTGAAACCTACTCCTAAAAATTGATCATCTTATTCGTATCTGATTGTGAAAACATCTTAATTATTAATTTCAATTTGTTTAAGTACTTCTAACCCTTCCATATAACAATTATTTTAATTATTAATATATTTTTTGTAACGATGAGGTCGAACCCATAATAGAAAGCAAGTTAGATCATTTAGAGAATGAGTAGGGAAAGAACTAGTTAGTTCACTGGATATTAATCATTAAAGAATAAGGCATCATATTTTAAGGAAGGAAAGAAAGACATCAAATCATAATTAGGAGATTCATAAACTCTCTTAGGGGAACAATAAAATAGGATAAAGATTCTGTAAGATAGTTTATTAAAGACTGAATCTATATTAAATTAAAAGGAGAACAATCATTTTGAGAGACTACAATAACTATAATAAAATTTAGAATAAGCCCAATAATCTAATTAAAAGTTAACAGATCAGATATAACAACTCAATCATACTATTAATGAATTGAATGAAAAGAACTCAATGCTTAATAGTGAAGTTATGAAGGAAATATTGAAAGCAAACCAATATAAATAAGAAATTGAAATTTTAACATCATAAAAGCATATGCAAGTAGAATATTATAAATAAGATAATCTGTAATTGTAAGAATAATTACATAGAGAGAAGGAACTAAATTCTAATCTACATTATAATTAACTATCTCAATTACACATCATAAAAATGCTATAAACTCTAATTAAGAATGACTCAATTACAGATATTAATGATTTGATGTTCAATATATAGAATATATTTATTACTTAGTAAAAGGATATTTAATCATTTGAACAGTAAATCCAGGTGTAAATGTTAATGATATAAAATCAGAAAGATATTTTAGATTGTAATTCAATTTATTTATTAGATAAGAATAGAATGATTTAATGAAGAAACAGGAATAGAAGCTCAATGAGTATGAATAAGACTTATCATAATCCAGAAGGTTAAATAATTAGCTTTAAGATGAGATTGAGAAATTATAATTTAGAAAGTAAAATTTGACTAATATAGATTAGTAAATCCTATTTGCATACAGAGCAAGAACTGATTGATAAAGAAAGGTAATATTGGATACATATTTAAGTTAATTCTTATAAAAAATAGAACATTTATAAGACTAGTTATAAAAGTATAAGGAATGTTAATCCGAGTTGACAACAATAAGAAAATGTGAGGATCAATAAGAGTTGGACTAAATATTGAGAAAGTTCAAAATAAATCATGATAACAATAAATTTTAATAGTTAGATACTGAATTCACTAAATTCGTTAAGACAGTCTTTGATTTCTATGCACATCTTGGAGACACTTAATGTAATAATATTATAATTTAAAGTGAAAATATTTTTAAGATAACAGTTGAATCCTGATTTGCAATTTAATCTTAATGAAATAAATAAGGAAGTTATAAAGCTTCTCTAGTTTGATTCCCTTCAAAGAGATTTGGAGGAAGAGGAAGTTAATTTATAGGATCTTACAGATATTCCATCTTAGAACGAACTTTAGGTGATGGTAGACAAAATAGGATTGAAGATATTATAAAAATTAGGATAGTATAGAAAAAAATAGCATCCACAAGAATAAATTATTCCAAAGTTATTAGTTTTGAAGAAAAAATTAATAAAAAAATGATTATAATATTTCTTATTTCAGCATATGCTTACGCTTAAAGTGCATCTTATTAAGAGTTTTTATCAATTCCGGAATTCAGATACATTCAAATGGGATCAGTCATAGGGCCTTAATAAACAGAACGATTTAATGCAGGCAATTTGAATGTTAATTTCAACTTATCCAATACAGTCTAGTTACAACAGAGCAACACGAGCTTCGATTTATACATTTTTTACATTAGCTCGCCTACATATCAATGTTTAGTTAAGGATTTGATAATAGGAAATTATACAAATAGCTCAGCTGATTATTGCAGTATTCCAAATAATACATGCTAAACTTATATTTCGGATAATTACAGTCCTAATAAATCATAATAAATCTAAAGTTTTAATCCTCAAATTAACGTATCAACGAATGCCATAGTTTTGCAAAATTGCAACATTTAATAAAATCAATCATTAAATCTATAATTGTATGCTGATAGTTTAAAAAGTTAAAATAAAAGTCAATACATAATGATAATTGTCAACAACAACAACTCCTAGCAGGCAAGCATAAATGATTCAATCAGCAACATAGTTTATGATGGTATGTTGAGACTTGAGGCAACATATTCAATCGCAGTAGAGCCTGTGTTGTCATTTTACTAATTATCCCTTGGTTTAGTTATTGGTATGGCTATTTTGTTTGTGGCCTTGATCATAAGTTTATGCGTTCTAAATTATAAATACTAAAAGATTAAAGAGAAGAACATTACATTAGATATTGTAAAGGGTAGCGATCTAAAGAAACTTGAGTGAAGGATCAAATGATTTTTTTTTTGATTTATTTTGTTTTGTTTTTAATTAAATCATATTATAAAATTCAATAGATAAAGGAGGAAAAACATAGTGTCAAAGTTTAACCTCTTTTAGTTAATAAGGGGATATCATTTTTGATTGCAACTTTGGCGTCATCTGATAAGATTAAACGATTGGAGTAAGATCTGAATCTTCCTCTTCTTCATTCATGTCCTTCATCTAAAGTTCGTAAAAATACCCCAAAGAGCTTTATTGACATTCATCTTTCTTTATTTTTAATAAGATCTATTCAAAAGAATGAGAATCCAAGGAGAATAGTGATCTCAAATCTTTTTTCATAAACCACTCATGTCTCAGTGCCTCCTTGCTTGTGATCCTAAAATTAGGATTGGCTTAGAGGCATTAAGATATGAAGTAGATTCCTTCACTGCTAATATTTGTTGATTATAGCAGTGTGTTGAAATCATAGATTGCATCATAATTTTTATTAAGTTAATCCATGGTGTTATCCGATTCAAATGGATATTTTCCTGTTATGAGGAGATATAACAATACACCAAGTGAATAGACATCAACTTTGTAATCATATATTTGACCTCTAAGCATTTCAGGTGCTATGAAACCCGGTGTTCCGCAACTTTAGGTCAACTTTTAAAATTGGGTAGCCAGACCAAAATCACAAATGACCAAATCAATTGAATTGTGTTTGCTCCTCATTAGAATGTTCTAGGGCTTAATGTCTCTATGAATTATGCCAATACTGTGGATGTATTCAAGTCCTTCAAATAGAGTTTACATGATATCCCTTATGCTGCGCTCATCAAGTATTTATTTCTATTGAGCAAGAAAGTGTAATAACTCACCTCCTTTTATATAATCTAATTTTAACCAAATGTATTCATCTTTATATATTTCATGAATTTTAATGCAAGACTCGTGGTTTAGTCTCCTCAAGATCTTAATCTCTTATAGAATTTCCTGATACTTCTCCATCTTCATAACCTTAATAGCATATTTTTTATTATCTCTCAAATCTATCGCCTTATAAACCTCCCCAAACGACCCCTTACCTATTTTTTTTATCATTTTATGAGTCTTCAATATATTTTATCGGAAGCAACGTACCTTGAGAAATTGCTCCCACCTCTCTATATCTTTTTTGAAACCATAAATTGTAATGTTGTAGAAATCGTTAAAAAAGTTTATTGACATTAACTGCTCCATATTGTGACCTTCAAATCTATTAATTTCGAAGAAAAGGTCGAATAATTGAACCTTATTGTCCAACCATATAAGATGATCATCCTCAATCCTGTAGATCGGTTAATGAATGTTCAGATCTTGATATTAAAAGTCAATCATCAAATCCTACTTGAGAAATTAAATCATATTTTAAATAATTTTATATTTAAATATACTCAGTTTATTGTAATTACAATTGAAAAAGAGAGAAAATAATTAGAAACTAGAAATTCTTACTATTTTTTTATAAACATTTTGTTAATGATACAATCTTAGAGAAAAAGTAGGATAAAATTTAATATTATTTAATATATCATTCAACTTTGAATTTGGGTATAATTTGATAGGACTTGATCGCAGTTAAGGAGGATTCTTGCTCATCATCAGATTCATCAAATTAACTTAAATCAATGTCATCCAATGATCCTTAATTTCTTAAACAACCTTTCTTTGATTTAGTAAGAGTTATATTAAATAGTGAAGATGAGGAATTTAATTGAAATCCTGATTTAAGAATTCTATTTGTCATCCAAGGATGTTGCAAGGCTTCAGAGGCTGATAATCTTTTACTTGGATCTTCCAACAAACAGTGTGTCACAAACTATATTCCATCCTAACTTACATTATTTTCAAATAACTTAGAAGATATTTCCTCTCTTAAAACTATTGATCTCTAAGACCTGACTTCTTGAGGATAGCATCCCGTGAATAGGAGATGAAGTAAAACGCCAATAGAGTAGATGTCAACTTTATAATCATAGGGTTAATTTTTTAGGATTTCGGGTGCAATATAACCAGGAGTTCCATTAGTTTTATTATCTACAACCTTTGCAGCATGGCTAAAATCTGCAATTACGATCTCAATATTATCTCTGTTGCTCCGCCTTAATAAATTCTTAGGTACTATATCTCTGTGAATTATTCCTTTTGAGTGTATGTACTATAATCCCTAAAATATTCCTATGAAAATGTCTCGAATATTTTACTCTTCCAATTTCTGGCGTTGTTACTAGAGGAATGTTAATATTTCTCCTCCTCCTATATAATCAACCACTATGTATATATGCCCTTTCTCCTTATAAATTTCATGCAACTGTATGCATTATTCACTATTAAGTTCCCTCAATATATGAATCTCTCTTAGGGCATTTTCATCTATGGGTTTAATCACAAGTACAAATTTTTATTTTGTTTTTTTATTCATAACCTTGTAGTGATTCCCGAATTTTCCTTCCCCCAACAACTTCAGTACCCTATATTTCTTATATACGTCGATTTAAAAGCAGCATTTTTTCAAATAAGTGAGCCATTCATTTATTATTTGTTCTGGTCCATACAATTGAATGCTAACATCTAGATTGAAAAGGCTTATGCAAAGAAGTTTGTGCTTTAATAAAACTGGTTTATCCAAAAGTTGTAAGTACAATTTGTTCAAATCGATTTCAGAGTGATCCCACTTTAATTTCATCTGGTGAATCCTATAAATGGGCTGCTTGATGCCAAGTTCTTCATTTTAGTAATTAAGAAAGAGAATGTCCTGTTCAAAAGATTTAGATTACATTAAATTATGATATTGGTTTTAAGAAATAAAACTGAAACTAAATAAATAGTATTTAATCATAATGGTTTTTATTGTGTCTCGAACCTATATTGCTTAACTAGTGCTTCAATATCTAAATCCTCAGTCGAGTGATTAGAAGAAAAGCTATTATCACAATGCTTAGTTGTATCTAATAATAGATTAAAAATAATTACATCTAGTTAAAGTCTTAACGAATTGGTATTAGGATTAGACATTTAGGGATGATGTGAATTCTTTTACCTTAAACCAGTTGTGTTAAAGAGCCTATTTTGCAGTGGGCCTCTATTTATAGTCTTCATTTAAACAGGAAGTTATAAAATCGACTCCTTCAGAAGACATGTTATTCAGATTAAGAGAATAGTTTATCCCGAAAGAGGGTTCAATAATTTAATCGAAAGACTCATTTTCCTCTTCAATTGGATACTCTCCAGTAATTAGTTAATAAAGAACAACTCCTAGAGAATAGACATCAACTCTTTAATCATATTTTCCGAGTAATTCAGGGGCACTACAGTGTTATCCGATATACTTTTTTTCATAATAGCCATCCTCCTAATAAAAATCCGCATAACTGAAATCTGAGAATATTATATCAATCTTTTTTTAATTCTCCCTCATTAAAATGTTGTCAGAATTGATATTCCTATGTATGATATTCATGGAGTGCATATATTTAAGTCCTTTAAATAGGGTTGATGCAATATCTCTGATTGCAAGTTCATTCAAGTTCTTCTTGTTTATTTTTAAAAAATTTAACAATTCACCTCCTTCTATAAAATCCAATATAACATAGATTTGGTTTCTTTCTTTGAACATCTCATAGAATTTAAGACAAGTTCTGTGCTCCAAAGTCCTTAAAACCTAAATCTCCTTATCAAATGATTTATAAACTTTCATAGCAAGAGTTTGCTTATTCCTCAAATCTAGTACTTTATATGCCCTACCATAACCTGGACGATTAATTTAATTGAGTATCTTGTAGTACTTGAAGATATAGGTTTAAAAACAATATTTTCTCAAATGATTGAACCAAATTTAGATTTCCTCCTTAGGCCCATACATTATGATTCCTATATCTTGATTATGCAAATTAAGACATCCCAATCTTTAAAATTTTATTTATTTTAAAACTACATTTTCAAGTGTTAACTCACTAATATGAATCTTGAAATTCTCGCCATATAAAAAATTATCTTGAAGCACATAAGTTGGTTATTTTATTTTTAGTTCTTCGTCACAGAATTTTAGTGTTAGATATATTGATTCAGTCTAGGATTTCATTTTTTCAATTTTAGCAAGCAATGATTTATAATTTTTATTTCTAGAATTCTAATCATATAGTATGTCTTTGTTTATAAGTATAAATAGTGAAATTTAATATAATATCATTATTTTATGAATTTAGGATAAAGAACATGGTTATGAACATAGAAATCTATATCCATTTCATCGTCCTCAATATCAACATCGTAACTAGTGTCTAAAAACTTATTGGTTTCTTAGTTTAAACATATAAAATACTTTAAATTTTCAGTGTTTTAGTTTTCATCAAGGTTTTTGTAAAGTTTCTGGTTGTAAAATTGATTGAAAATTATGTTTAGCGATTACTTATACGAAACCAAACATGTCTCAATGCTTCTTTCGATGATAATCTTTTATTTGGGTCAATCGCTAAACATCCCTTGATAAAATCTATTCCTTCATTACTAAAATTACTGTCTTTCAATTGTTATTCTATACTATAAGTTGATAGGTTTCTGATATCTTCTTCGGTACTCTCACTCTCATAGGGATATGAACCAGTAATAATAAGATATAGTAGAACCCCTAATGAATAAACATCAACTTTGTAGTCGTAAGGCTCGTTATTTAGCATTTCAGGTGCCATAAATCCAGGTGTCCCACAATATTTGGTCTAATACTTTCCATCCTTATTGTAAAAATCTGCCAATCCGAAATCAGAATAAACTAAATCTAAAATATTATCTTTGGATCTTATTAAGATATTCTATGCTTTTATGTCTCTATGAATGATTCCCTTAGAGTGGATGTACTCTAATCCTTCAAACAACATTTGCATTATATCTCTAATTTAGAGTTCATCAAGCAAATATTTATGCTTTTGTAAATAAATTAGTAATTCTCCACAACCGATATAATCGATCAATAAATATGTGGATGTGCTGTCTTTGTAGATCTCATGTAATTTAATGCAGGTCTCGTGATTAAGCTATCTTAGGATCTCTATTTCCTTAGTTATGTACTTCTCCTATTATTTATGTTTCAACACTTTCATTGCGTATTTGGTACGAGTTCTTATATCCTCAACTTCATATACCTTAGCGAATCC